>JBCNJP010000002.1:2639256-2683503 GCA_039602395.1 Deinandra increscens subsp. villosa
AGGGGAAGGCAAGTGGCAAGAGGCCCATAAGTGACTCCAAGTTTCCTGTAGAACACAATCTTGTGGCATATCTAGAGCCACCGAGCAAAACAGACATCTACAATGAAATGATTGACTTCATAGAAAGTTCTCATCTTCACCATGCGCTTACTGTCGAAGCGGAAATTTTTGAAGAAATACTCGAGGATTTTTTGTCACACGCTAGGGTTACTGAAAGGGCAAATGGTAGTGAAGCGATTGTGTCAACTGTACAAGGGAAGGAAGTGGAAATCGATGAGGCGAAGGTGCGAAGTCTGTTGAAATTAAAGGATGAAGGTGGATATGAAACGGTTGATCACACCAAATATCTCCGTTTGTTCAGAAATATTGGTTACGGTGGTTCACTGCAGAGCAAAACCATCAAGAAAGGGCAGTTACCATACAAGTGGAGATTCCTTGCACACACACTTCTGGTGTGTTTGTCTCCAAAGAAGGGAGGATTTGACGAGCTCTCCAGCGAGCAAGCTTCTGCTTTCTACGCTATGGTAAAAGGTGAAAACTTTAATTTTTCCAAACTCATTTTTCAAGCCCTAAAATCAAATGTCAATTCTGAATATGTTTACCTATATCCTAGATTTTTAACTTACATTCTCAAAGAAGAGTACCCCCAAATAATTTGGCTCGGTACAATTTTGCATCAAAAACTTCTGAATGAGAAAACCTTTTCAAACCTTGCTTTAAACAAATCTCCATTTCTTGGAAGGGACACTGACCACCCCTTACCGATTCCAAGACAGTTTTCTGATGAACCTGCTAATGCAGAGGTTCAACCGGAAACTGTAGGAGTAACTGAGCTCCCTGCTCTAGATGACAGAACTGTAGACCTAACAGTTACTGATCCCACATCTGTCCCTGCTTCCTCAACACTAAAAACCTTTCAATCCAGAAAGAGGAAAGCTCACAATCAATCTACCACTGCCACTTCCTCAACTGAAACTCCTCCTGTCACTTTCAAAAGACAGCGACAAGTGGTCATTAGGTCTCCTCCACCTAGTGCCACCACCCAACCCGAAGCTTCTAACACCGCTCAAGGCAAAAAGCCCAAGCGGAAACTTGTCAAATTGGGATTCTCTCTTAGGGACGAACCCTCATTTGAGGGGGAGTCATTAGAAGCAGATGCACAATCCCCATCTGGACATCTTTCACCACTTCAACCCCAATCACCCAGGAGTGACAGTGCTATCAATCTTGGCTTAAGTTAAGGTGTTATTAACTCACCTACCACATCACATGAGAACAACCTGATAAGCCAGGACCCTGCAGCACTGAACCCACACTCCTCACCGGAGGTGAATCTCGGGAGTTATGAAGAGATTCATGCGGAAAGGGCTGCTGCTGCCCAGAGATCCCCACTGGACCCTGGTGTCAGCAGTAACATCAATAAGACCCAATCCGCGACAATCTTCTCTGAATCAGCACTTGAAGTTCCTTCATTGGAACCGAGAGTTGTTGTGACAGATGAAGAGAATCCCAGGTGCCAAGAAGCCATGGGTACCACTGCTGATCAATCTAGGATTGATAGCTTGGTTTCGTCCAAGGATGCTGGCAAAAAGCCAGTTGAGGACAGTTTTTCACTACCTGAATTGACGAACTTGTACCTATCTCTCCAAGCACAGGTTGATACTCTAAATGCAACTGTTGCCAAACTGGGGAAAGCTAATCCTGGATGCTGAAGCAGGCCCTTCAACCCTTCACAGTGATGCTGATGAAGCTGTAATAGCTAAAGAAGCTGATACTGTCATTGGGGGAGAAGATGCCCTCAAGGCCTATCATTACAGAAATTGAAGAAGATCAGAGGATACCGGCTGAAGTTAGAGCCACAACTTGTCAAAGAATTGGCATAAATCCCTTTGATGTTGAAGAGTGTTGGGCCAACATTAAAAGCAGTCAATTAATTGCCATTTCACCTTTTGAGGATCCCAACCTCACAGAGCTGGTTCAATCTTCAATGTTGATTGCTGGTGCTCTACCTGAGCACATCAACATGATCACTACACTTCTAAAAGATGTTATCTTTCCGGCTGAAAAAGCCAGTGATCACAACAAGGCAACTGAAGACAGCACTGCAACCACTGTAGTTGCTACAATCACTGAAGGAGAAGATGAGAATCCCATTGGTGAAGATGAAGGGACAGAGGTGTTGGAAATTGCTGACATAGAATCTGAAGTCACCAAACCTCAGTTGGTGACTGAAGATCAATCTAATGTTCAAGCGGAAGTTCAGGCGGAACTTCAGGCGAAAGTGTTTGTGGAAGCCGAAAATATTGTTCAACCGGAAACCCAATCAACTGCCCAGGTGGAAACTTTTGGCCCTAGCAACTCAATTTTTGGTGCTGATGGGTCTACTGAACCAACTGTGGTTCAACCGGAAGAACAGAGTAATGCTGAAATAGCAGAAATGGCCGAAACCCTCATAACCTTAAGGAGCACAGAACCAACTCAAGCGGAAGAACCTGTTCAAGCTGAATTCCCTAAAACAATTCAACAGATGGTTCAAACTCCAGAGGCTGAAGCCATACAGAAGATGGTAGAAGATGCCAAGAGAATAGTAGAGGATGAGAGGCTTGCTAGAGAAATTCAAGAGGAATTTGATCTATACATGCAAAATTCTGTATTTGAAAATTTACTGGAAGAAGCAAAGACCATGTCTTTCAACTGGAGACTGAAGAATTATGATTTGGATGCTGTGACTGAAGCCGATAGGCAGAGGTTAATTTCTATTGCCTCTCATTTGCCTACCAAGCTGGTAAAGAATGATGAGAATTACCTTCTGCTGAAAAAGGTAAAAAGGGCATTTGTGGTCAGAAACATAAGAACTGAAGAAGAGGTAGCTCAAATGAAAGTCAAAGAACTATGCAAATTGATTGACTCAATTTTTCATAAGCTAAAAGGAGATATAGCTGATGTCAACCCAAAGCTTGTGATGCCTGCACCTTCAGAGCTCACCTCAGGTATGTCAACTCGTATAAATGTTAAACCTGAGATCACTGATGATGCAGATATCCCTCCTCCACCTTCCTTCATATATGACCCAAATCCTATGCCTACATCTGTTCCATCCCTTCTACAGTCACTAGCCATCATTCCATACAAACCTCCCAAAATCTCCAAGAAAGTAGCCGCCAAGCTTGCCAACCCAAGGTACGGAACTGACAATTTTACACCCATCATTCCTTTCAAAAAGAAGCCTCCTCCTACTATGAACTTTTCTGATATCTTCCCACCTACTCCACCTTCTAGCCCAACTCCTGAAGCCAGTAAACCACCCTCACAAACCTCACTTCCTCCACTCACCATCAATGAACCCTCCACCACCATCACCAAACCTACTGAAATCCAAACTGGCCCTTCTTCATCTGACAAAGGCAAGAGACCCATTGTGCCAAAATCTACTGTTGACTCTGATGAAGAAAGATCGGTCAGGAAAAGAAAACTGATGCATGCCAAGAGCAAAAGAAATCAAAGGCAAAAGAGAAATGCTCCACCCAGTAAAAGACAAATTGTGGGTTGGACAGTGGATGAAACCACATTTGATTTCACTTTTACTATGGCCAGCGGCATAACTCAAGTGGTAAACGTTCACAAGGCAACTTCTCAACTCACTCTGCAGCATAATGACAGGCATCATACTAAAACTTAGAGAAATTTTGAATCCTTCAAGAGCAGAGCACATGTTAAGGCTAGTAATTGAGCCAACTGTGCTGGAATGTGGAATGCTCTACAGAAGCAGTTTAGATGGTGACTCTGCAGAAGAAGAAGATGAAATGCCTACCAGTGAAATAAAATTTATCATTTGGGAAGAGGAGGAGAAGCTCTTTTATGTTCATAGAGCTGATGGCACCTTTACAATTCATGAGTCCATTTCTGTTCAAGAAGAATGGAGCGAAATGGACTGGGATTCAATTAAACACGTGAAGGTGACCAAAACAAACACTAAAGAGCTATATCAGAACCTTGATGCCAACATCAGAACCACGGACAAGTAAAACAAGGTGAAGAAGATTTTTGGGTACAAGTCAATTTTGAAGAAGAACTTTGACTTAGAAGAATAATTTGACAGCATCAGCTTAGTGGGAGATTGTAAGGAACTTCAATTTTGAAGAATTCCGGCTGAACTCCAGTTTTGACAATTCCGGCTGAAGTTGAAGCGGAACTACAACTTCAAGCGGAACAACAAGTTCAAGCGGAAAGAAGCAGTTTTGTCACTTAGTAAATATTCCGGGTGAACTCGATTATCCATCAGATAAAGAGTTCAACCTGACTTTTCCTAAGATGTCTTTTCTGCATTCCCATCCTGCAAAAGCTTCTCGTTTGCTTCTACATCTGCCCAAGGCGCTCTCCAAAAGTAGATAGTTGCTGTCAACACGCAAGTCATTTCAAATGTCGAAGTTTATTCTTTTGGTAGCTTAGATTTGACTTTGTAATGTACGATCTAGATTAGATCACATGAGATCAATGGCTGTGATTGATCTCATCTGCACTATATATAGCTTGTTATCTCTTAGTTTACAAAAAGTGTGGTTATCACTTGTAATAGTGTAGCTTTGAGTTAATGCAAATAGTGCCGAGTATTTGATACTTTGTTGTTACTATTATTCTACAAATCAAGCATTTACATTATACAAGAATTCAACATTGCTTAAGAAAAGTAAAATATAACTTAATTCCGCAAGGTTATATTTGCAAGTAAAGGGAATTGTTTAAGTTTAACTCTGACTTATATCGATCCTACACATCCCATCTTTTACATTCTTACTTGAATTGTACACATCACGTACATTCAAGTTCGTACTTGTTCACTTAATGTCAATGATATTTAGAATTTAAATAACACTAACTACTTAGGTTAATTGCAATACCCTTCCCATTTCCCCAATCTCCCACTCCATTTTTGGTGCCACCTCATCATTCCCCACCCCTTCCCATTTTTCCCCATTTTGTTTGCAATGGTTTCCCCATTTCCCCATTTCCCCATTTCCCCCAAATACTTTTTATAACAAATTATTTAAAATTAAAAAACAAAAAAAAAAACCATATAATACACCGTCTTCCCCACCCCACTCCCCCCACACTCTCCGGCAAGTTAAATTGGTTCTCCGGCAAGAATTTCCGGCGACTTCCGCCGCGCACCAGATCTCCGCCACCACGTCGCCGCCCTCTTCCGCCGTGCACCGAACCTCCGGCACCATCTCTCCCTCTCGGTGGCAGCTCCCCATTTTCATCTCCCGACCCCGAATCCACCTCCCCGATCGGGCTCCCCGAACCACCGGTGATGGTGTTCCCGACCCCCCCGTGACCACCGAACACCCCCGATCCAGCCCTCCCCGAAACCATTGCAATTAACCTTACCGGGTCACCCGATTGAGCCTTGAACCGAACATCATATCAATCCCCCGAGCGCTTGGTTTGAGTTCAAGTGTCCCGCAACACTTGAATCTCTCAAACCGTGGCTCTGATACCAACTTGTGGCACCCCACTACATCTTTAATCAGTTATCCTTAATAAAAAGTAGTCCCCAAATTTTTAAAAAAAAAAACGGATCCATTCATGACCATCAAACCATTAGCATTCAATAAGTTATAAGTTTGATATCTTAAAATCATCATATCAGAGTACACAGTCAAATATCAAAATAGGACGACGACTGTCTCCATCTAATACGACCCATCCTTAGGTGTTCGGTTCATTCTTCAAAATGCTCAACCAGGACCCGCTTGCACTTCGTTCTTATTACCTTTCACCAATACTAGTAACGTATTAGTATTAATGGCATAATAGTGACCAATCAGCACGAAACATAATTTCTTTAAAAAAGACAGCTTGCAAAATCCGTAGGCTACCATGACTTCGTAGCCTACAAATCACCATCTCAAAAAAAAGACAGCTTTCATAATTCGTAGGCTGCCCAGATTCGTAGCCTACGAATCACAGATTCTGCCCCCTTCACCCCAATCTTCCATAAAAAGACAGCTTTCAAGATTCGTAGGCTGCCCTGATTCGTAGCCTACGAATCACAAATTCTGCCCCCTTTACCCCAAACTTCCATAAATCTCAATTTCCACCACATCTTTAGATGTCATAAAATCATGAAATCATTCTATAAAATGAACTTCGATTTCTATTCGCACTAAGTGTCAAATAACAAGTTAGAAGGTGTTAGAGAACATGACCCAACCCGTTTGACCCATTGCATACATCATAACATACCTCTTTTGGATGCACATACTTAGACCATGGTTTATTATCAACTAGATATCTACCTTGATTTGGTAGCATCAAAAATTTCCATCTTACCCAAACGGGTCGAATTTCAACTTACCCAAACGGGTCAAATTCCACCTTACCCAAACGGGTCAAATTCCCTCTTACCCAAACGGGTCAAATTTAAATTCTACCTCTTGTTGCTTTCTAGGATGGTTACTCCAACCCATATTCTACCGAATCATTAACTATGCCATTCAATTCAATGCAAGTACAATACTAATAGAGTATGATCGATCATGTTTAACATGAGGTCACTAAACATATCTTACGTTACCTTGGGCGTTTAACTTTTAGCTTTTCCTTCACGTTGGTGGCTTGAGCTTCCACCGGATTCACCTATATTACCATAATTATTAATTAATCATAAATATCCACATTCTTGCAAATACAAATGTACATAATGAACCCATGTCAAGTGTTGGCACACTTGACTCTAAATTTTCATACACCCACAAGCCTCATGAATAAGAAGACCAAAGTCTAGACATTTCTAGACTTTTATCATAAACACATACACACTTTCATATCTCATGACACAATACTTCAATTTATGCAATAATTCAAGCCTTAAACTTAATAGATCTTCACCTAGGCATTTCATCGAACACTTAGTTTGCATATTTATATTCTTACTTGTATGAAGTATTCCTTCATCCCATTCAACCCATCATTAACTATAGATGCATATATTTATCAAATTTCATGAGGAATTACTAATCTTTCATAAGAATCAAGCTCTTATGATCTAGAAACCCAACCCAACCTCCCATCTATTCCTAATTTCGATTCACATGAGGTGGGTTTTAACCCCATCATCATCTTTCTAATAATCATGATAAAATATAACATGCAGGGGTAAAATCATGCATCAATTAAGCATACAAGTTCCTACATAACATCCTTTAACATCAATTTGACCTATCTTTGATTTTCCATAAAATCACCTAACATCAAACACACTTACTTGATGCAAGAAGTCAGAGATTAGATGGTAAAATCGCAGCCTCAACCCCCTCTTATGCTCAATTCTGTTTTCTCCTAATGAGTTGCTTCCCAAAATCAAACCAATTTGAAGATTGAACCCTCAAGAACTCCTTTGGCTCTCTCCCTCTTTCTCTGGTTCGCAAAACACGTCTGGGGACTTATCCCCAGATTTTCTTTTCTTTTGTTTTAAATCAAAGGTTACACATTCAGCCCCTCCCCTTTTACTACTTAACCATTTTGTCCCAAATCTTCATATTTACCCTTTTAAACCTCAAGTTTTCTAGTAAATACTATCTAATCACAAACACAACTTTAATGACTGATTAATATTTTACTAAACCCGTCGGGGATATGGTTACTAACTACACATACCCGACCCTTCCCACACAAACAAGACATTTTCAAATAAAAATCACATAAAGAATTTGGGACGTTACAACAATCATGTTAACAATAGAATTGAATAGAAACACAACATCAATCAAGTTCTCACAAACCAAATAAAGTTGTAAATACTAGTTGTTCATCATAAACGGTCTAGGCGGTGATAAAAGCCTAGCCTACAATCATGTCTAGATCAGAAAACATCATCAAGATTCTGTCTTTAACCATAAACATAACTGAGTCTAAGAATTAAACAAGAAAACGAGAAAAACTCGGGTGATTGATGATGAATTGTGATGTATAATTGATCACCCGTTGATTCCTCTTCAGTTCCAGCCCTTCCTTGCCTCTAAAAATCGCCTCTGGTTCGCCTTTTGCCGTCTGGAAGCCGTATAATCCCCAATGAAACCCTCCAATACGAATTTATAAGAAAAATAGGGTTTTCTCGGCCGAACACCCTCCAAGCGTATCGCTTGGAGGTATTCAACTTGTAGGCGATACACGCCAGATCCACAACCGACAAAATAGTAAGGATTTGACATTCGTTGACCTCAGTCTACGCGTATCGCGTAGGTAACCACACCCAATAGGCGATACGCCTAGGGTATATTTCATGCATTTTCTTCTTTTGAACTCTACTTCATTCCGATCTTCATGTGGCCTCGGAATTTGTTAAAAAAGCTACAAAAACATATAAAAAAATAAATAAAGACTCAACTACTCAAACTAAGCTAAAAGCAACTAAAACTAATACAAACCGACTCAATTTGACTCAAATATATAATTAAAAGACCTCGGAAAGAAGATGTGTTTGCAACACATCAATCGGTAAGAATGTTTGTCCACGTGTTCAATTCCCCTCTCGAGAGGCCTCTACGATTACTGTTCGGTTCCTCTCAGGAATCTCAGCGCTGGGACGACGTTCAATGCCTTGCAAGAACCTCAACGTCATCATGTTAAGTTCTTCGCAAGGAACCTCACGTTTGATGCTCCGGAGCCTTAAGAATAAAGTTTCCCAAATAGCATACAATATCAAGCATGGCAAAGTGTATAATCACATGATGTCACACAGATACATACAAGTAAATGTATTCAACAGTATTTGATTTTGTATAAAAATATGAATGTTTGAATTATTAAAGTTTCGCAATGATTCATGATAATAAGCATTATGAGATATATGGTTTGCTTGAAAATAAAATAAAGTAATAATGAATGAAAGTATTTATGCGTGTTTTCCACCACAAAATGGTTTAAAAATAAATAGAAAAAGGGGCTATGAACTCACCTTAGTAACTGATTGCTAGCTTGATGTAACGGGAATGTTTCAAGTTCGAGGGATTTCACCAAGTGGACAAAATTGACGGAACCGGAGGTCGCTGGGGCTCGCGGCGGCGGCGGTCCTTAATCACGACACAAAGACGATTATTAATCAGGTTCATGATGTTTAGGTGTGCAGAGGACAGGGGAGTGTTGAGGAACCATTTATAGTGTCGAATACACGTCGAAAACAAGTTAGTTCGGGATTAAAGTCCGAATTGATTCACCTTTAATGGTGATTAAAACACGTTTAGATGTCGTTTGAGTCTCCTTTATGATGGTTAACTCATGACTAAGAATGATTTATGACCAATAAATGATAAAATTGAATCTTTTTTGGAGTTTTTTTGTGTTCTCCAGCGAGGGGGAAGTCACCGGTGGCGACATATGCCGGAAAAACGGGGAGCGCTGATATATTCTTTTTTTTTCTTTTTTTTTTTGCTTTTTAGAAACTCAACCTAATTAATTAAGCATTAAAAGAAATCCTTATTTTATATACATTTGTTTTTATTTTTAAACAAACAACATAAGTTTTATAAAATGCATTTTTTTTCTTTAAATAAAAATATTAAAATAAAGCTTACACCTAAAGTTTCTTAAATTATAACATATATATAGATATATGTATTCATACTTGAACAAAATTTATTTAATTTAATAAAATTCATAATAGCAACATATATATATATATATATATATATATATATATATATATATTGTAATAATCGCGCAATAAATTTGCATATTACATTAAAATATATGATTTTTTTATCAAGTTTAATGATAAATAAATGAATAATAGAAAACGTAATTAAACAACTATCTAAAAGATAAAATTTTCCCGTATTGTTACAGTCTCCCCTAATTAGGGAAATTTGGTCCCGAAATTTATGTAATAAATTGTAAGGTAAAACCGTGAATACTTAGAAAAATTAAAATATAAAAGTTAAGGATTATACTTACAAGTTAGGAGTGATATGAAGGATAAGGTTTGATGTGGTGGACTATATCGAATGAGTCACCGGTGATGGCTCCTTGTACAAGAGGTTCTTGTGTGTCAACGATTACAAATGAGTGTCAACAAAGGATCGAATTGATTGTGTGAGATTGAAGGGGTTTACTTATGAAACGTTGGGATTCCCTCAAATATAAAATGCATCACAAGAAAGTTTTTAGTATCAAATAGGCATTGGCGACCAATTTGCAGTGGTCCATAAAATATCGTAACGACTAAATACTGTGTCACAAAAATAATAAAGGCTTGTGACATAGGATGTATATTGCATAAAGTTTTGCTCAAGAATTCTCATCAAATAACAGGTCAAGGTCCAAAATAACACTAAACTTCTCACGATCCAAAGGACGATACTTTTGATAACTTGACAGGAGCACTTATATATAGGATGTACCATCGGCATATCCACCATGCCTTTTCAAGTAACATCCATTTCGTCGCTCTAAATCATGATAGGTTCAATGTTATGACACACGACAGGATTTACCAAGATTTCCATGCTTCGAAATTTATAATTACGTGTGCATCCGTAATTACTCGTTTCGTCGCATGGTCCGCATAGTTCATCTTGCTGTGTATGGGTGTTGGGAATCGAGATTCCGACCCAACATGATTTGGATAGATGTGATAATACTCAACGGCCACTTAACGTTTACCGTCCCGACAACACGGTGAAGAAACATGACAACTCAAGCTACAAGACTCAACTAAAGAAGATGGCTCTAGTGAATATTATTTATTGATTAAATATTGTCACTAGTTGGTAGTTTACTATTATGCCCTTAGTGAGTTTATTATATATAGTAAGTCTTTCTCATGTGAAAGACTTGATGATGAGTGTATGTTTGAGAGAGAGTTAGTCATGGTTCTTTGAAGCTTGTCGAGGGTTCATGAACTCACCTAGTAAGTTCATGATACCCGGGAATGTGTGGGGTAGGTAAAATGTAATCATTCGATTATCTTTAGTTATCTATCATTCCACCTTGTTTATCTATCTATCTTGTTCTTCATATATCCATGTTTACACTAGCTTTGCTCATCATCATCATCACATCTCAAACACCATCGTGTTCATATCCGGGTGTTCATTTGTTTCTACAAAAACGAGTTACACAAAGACTCGATCTGCTTCCGCAACCAAGGTATTTGCCCACCACCTCGGTTTTTCAATTGGTATCAGAGCCATGGTCGAGAAAATTGCAACCTCACGGTTGATTTCTCAACTTTGTGCTCAGATACTTGTTTTTGTAAACAAATGGAGATGTAAACTTTTTAGAAAGATTTTGAACTCCCCTCCATGTCTTTCAAAGTTTTCGTGAAAAAGATCCTTGAATTTTTCTTTCTTAGAATAGTCAAGATCTATTTGTTCATGTATCATTCTTGAGTCATCGAAAGTAAATTTTCTTGAGTGTTTGTGTTTAAATCTTGATACACAATTAGATTTATATGATATTCCAAGTTTGTCAAAATCTAGCCTCAAACATGAACTTCCTGCATATTTTACGTATGCATATTTCTTCAAATTCAAATTCATGATCAAAATTGCTTTTGATTGTAGATCTCAAGAAAACCTCAAAAGATGTGAATATTCTTTTATCACATCATACTTTGTCTGTATGTGTGTAAAATTCAACTTGCTTTTTAAGCTTTTGAGTTTTGTCTTACTCACCTTTTATTGAGTCTCACAAAACAAAGTATACTTTTACTAAACTCATTCTATTATCCAATTCCTTTTTCTGTCACAAGCAACCTCCCATCCCTACACTCTTCAAGGTCAACCATACTCTCTCTCTCTCTCTTGAAAATTAGAAGAACAAAAAAAAAAAAAAAAAAAAAAAAATATACAAATATATTGAGTGAGTTACAGGTTTTGATTTTTGAAGATGATGAACTCAGAAACACGAACACGAGACTGTAGCTCGAGTTAGTTCGTATACCCGTTTCTGTTCGGTTCAAAGACGATGTCAAGGGATCGAGGAAAATATTTCGATATGGGTTAAGCGTGTTCAAACGTGTCGTTCACAGATCCATATTAGGTTTTCGTTGAAGGTGATGGGTGACGGTGGTAACATGTTCGCAATCTAGGTTAACAGTTGAAGTCAATGATGGTGACGGGTCAACTATGTTCAGACTTTCAATGTTCACATGTTCGACATTAGGGTTCCGCAAGGATAAAAGGTTGATGATGGTTACAGTTGAAAACAATGATGGCAACGGACCACCGGGGTTTCGTATATGTTGCGTGTATCGGAAAAGGAAAAGAGAACCAGGCTGTTACTGCTGCTTGCGTGTGTCGGAGAAGATGGCAGAATAGCTACGGGTAGGGTTCTCTCTCTCTCCTGTTTCCGCTTCATCGCTTCAACCGGAAAGAAATCTTCTAATCTGCTACACCGTTCAACCGGAATTTTGAGTTCAACCGGAACTCTAACTTCAACCGGAATCTCCGGTTCAACTGTGATTGATAACCGAAAGATCACTGTTCCGGTTCAAGAAAGTTCAGACGGAAATCCAGAGTTCAACCGGAATCTCCGGTTCAACCAAGAACTTCAAGCGGAAACACCGTTCCGCTCCAACTTTCAACCGGAACCTCCGGTTCAAGTGAGTTCAGGCGGAAAAATGAAGCTCAAGCGGGATTTTGAAGTTCAGCCGGAAAAGCAGCTTCAACCGGAAACTTCAACCTGAAGTTTAACGATCAACCGGAAACCACTTCGACCGGAAATGATCAGCTTCAAGCGAAATCTTGGTTCAACCGGAAATCAGTTCGGATTGCCGGAGCTCGCTTCTGTTCGTCATCAGGTCACCGGAAAACGCCCTTCAGGCCGCCGGTTGTTTGTCTCTTGTCGACAGAATGAAAGAAAGAAGAAAAGAGGCGCTGTTTTCTCTTTCTGGTACGTACGTATGGTTCCAGTTCTCATATTAGGGTTCTCCTTATTTTAAGGAGATGGGCTGATGATCATGTATTGGGCCAGCTCACTCTAATTTTGTGCTGGGCTGCGTAATTCATTTATTTGGGCCAGAATTGATATGAAGACGGAATTTGGATAATATTTATAACAGTGAGCTGCTGTTATATTATTTTTGTTGTCAACACTGTAGCAACCGAATTGAAGCCACAAGGATCCACATCAACCACTTCATTATCTTCTCCAACATTATTCGTTCTCTCGAGAACACGGTTCGTCTTAAACATTTCAGGTACACCTAAATTACGTTTTTATATCAAGATTACTTCCTACGGCAGACGTGCTATGAAGTAAAACGGTTATGAAAGCTATGCGCAAGTTTGGGTCGATTTGTTGAAGAAGAACGAAATTTATTATTTGTTGGATTATGAAGATTCACCGGTTGATATTGCAAGGCTGAATTTTATTTGTGATATGCTACATGGATGTGTTCGGTTACAACAACATGCCTTTATGTTTGCTACGGGTTGCACAAGTCTAGGGGGAGAAGATGTGATGATCTTTGAGACTTTTTGCAACCAACTCAGCAAATGAAAGCAAAGAAAAGTGGTTTATCTTCGTGCAACGCATCGGTTTGGTATTCGGCCAAGTATTTCAAGTCGGTTGAATTGTGGATTTATTTCTCGCGTCTTTCATTGATCCTTTATATTGTTTACTTTCAACAATATTGGCAACTTGAGTTGTGACTTAGTCCTCAAGTAAATTGTCATTGTGTTGATATTTGTAAACACCCTATGCATTACAGCTTATGGCGGAAGCTTGAAGAATGTTTATTATAGGGGGAGCTTCACAAAGGAGAGTTGAAGAACAAAAGACTTGAAACCACATGAAGATTTTCTTGAAGTCAAGATGCAAGAATACAAAGAATCGATGTCACAAGTGTTGAGTATACCATCTACCAAATAGGGGGAGATTGTTGGGAATCGAGATTCCGACCCAACATGATTTGGATAGATGTGATAATACTCAACGGCCACTTAACGTTTACCGTCCCGACAACACGGTGAAGAAACATGACAACTCAAGCTACAAGACTCAACTAAAGAAGATGGCTCTAGTGAATATTATTTATTGATTAAATATTGTCACTAGTTGGTAGTTTACTATTATGCCCTTAGTGAGTTTATTATATATAGTAAGTCTTTCTCATGTGAAAGACTTGATGATGAGTGTATGTTTGAGAGAGAGTTAGTCATGGTTCTTTGAAGCTTGTCGAGGGTTCATGAACTCACCTAGTAAGTTCATGATACCCGGGAATGTGTGGGGTAGGTAAAATGTAATCATTCGATTATCTTTAGTTATCTATCATTCCACCTTGTTTATCTATCTATCTTGTTCTTCATATATCCATGTTTACACTAGCTTTGCTCATCATCATCATCACATCTCAAACACCATCGTGTTCATATCCGGGTGTTCATTTGTTTCTACAAAAACGAGTTACACAAAGACTCGATCTGCTTCCGCAACCAAGGTATTTGCCCACCACCTCGGTTTTTCAATGGGTCACAAGGCACAAATAGTTCACAATAGAAGAATCAAGTAACAAAGTTTCTAGCAACGTTCACACAAAGTTCTTGGATATTTATGTAGTGTCATTCATGTAGAATCATGCTAATAAAGTACATAAATAATCAGTCTAACCACGTTCATGTATGATCAAACTGATAGTGAACATAAGTAACCAAGTTTTATTCATGGCAAAATTAAACTTAACAAAGTATATGAGAAATCATGCTAACAACTATTTATGGATAACTAGCTAATATGACGTAGGTAAAAATCAGTTGTTGACGTTTGTGAATAATTCGAGCAAGCTCACAGACGAAGGTATTTAACTATCAACATTTGAAGTAACAACATTTTTGTCTTGACAAGCTCCAGGTGCCCCTAACATAAAAACACGACCTCGGGTGGCTTGATTATTGTTGGCCAGTTCGGGACTTCGGTTCCTCATGTGATTAGGACTCCTACATTGGTAACATGCAGGGTTAGAGTTGTTGTTTGGAACGAGTATGGTAGCTAGGGTCTGGTTTGTTCCTGTTAGAGTAACCTTGCACCTTCCGACCAGATACCCAAACAATCCACACTTGGTACACTTGCGACATTGCATGCCAGAGGGATGGTGATAGCTACAAATGGTGCACAAAGGATTGGGACCCTTATAGTTAGTCCTGGCGACAATAGTATTGGCTGAAGGTACAACATTTATGGGAACAACAGGGGTAATCAATGCATAGATTTGAGTGGCCCTTTTCCTTGGACTCATTGTTGCTTGAACTTGAACCACGGTCATCCTTGTCTTTAACAGTTTCCTTTTTCAACACCCCAGTCCTGACCATTTCAGCAATCAGAGTTCCAGCCAACTTGATGCTAGCTGACAGAGTTATAGGGTTCACAGCCATCATTACTATACGTATTGCTTCAAGGAGTGCGTCGATTCAGTCGATTGCATTTTGTTCAGGAGTCACTAAGTGAGGAACAAACAAATAGAGTTCTTGGAATCGAGTTGTAAAACCGAGATGATCAGCTTCCTTCATGGTGAGATTCCTGAAATCGGCCTCTAACTTCCTCATAAATGACCTTGGACAATACTCCTTAGTTAACAAAGCCTTGAATGCATCCCAAGTAAAAGCATTAAGCACCTCCCGCATCTTGGCTCTTATTTGTGTATTCCACCAAGTGAGGGCCCATTTCTTGAATGTACTTGACGCATACTTAACCCATTGAGCTTCGGGATAGTTGCACATGTTTAGCGTAGCTTCCGTTTTCTAGAACGATTAGAGGAAACCTGGAGCCCCTTCGGTTCTAGGGAATTCAGTGGGTTTAGAGGCCACAAATAGTTTATAGGAGCTTTCAATTCCTCCAGGGTTGGAACCTTCTCCATTGTCATTATTGAGTAAAATGGTTCAAGTCTGATTGGTTTCATTGAGCTGGTTGACCATGTTGGGACGGATGGTAGCCATTTGCTGAGAGGTGATAGTGGCCAATTCGGTGGGATCCATCTTCAAGAAGCAAAACATTCGAGCTAGATATGGAAATAGAATGACATTATTAATGATTAAACATTAGAATACCGTCATTGACTAATCAAAATCCCGAGCCCGTTTAACGATTCTACTAGAACTGCATGTTTTAGCCTATAAGCGCCAAGTCTCCGAAAGGACCCCTAGGAAAGAGAGGTGAGTCACTTGGACTACTTAAATAACAGGTTTTTCCTTAGCCAGGACCTTCCAAAGAGATAACCACTCTTCCAGATTACACACAGTCTTGTGAACCGTAACGCTGAACCGTAATTTTGACGAGAGTCTTCAAGGATGAGAACATGAATTTCCAAGATGAAACCCTTATATAAAGTCTAAGAATTTAGCCGACGAGGATGAGTTGCATGTGCCAAGATAGAGATTCACAAGAAAATGTTTAATGAGAGAATTCAAATACCTAAATCAAGGATAGAGTTTATTATTTTGGCCCTTACGGTTATAGTCTAGATTATTGTTTTCTAATAACCTAATTCCCTATAACCAAGGCTCTGATACCAATTCGGTAACACCCTGACCAATGACGGAAACATCAAGGTGTCATGAAAAATGTATAGAAGCACAAGGATATAAAAGGAATACCAATTTTATTAATAACTCATAACTTAAAACGTCTATTACAAGGCAATACAACTTAAAATATAACATAAACCTAACTAGATCCATAAGCTTCCTAGCTATAAATATGTTTGATTTCCGTAACCTGAAAAACACGCAAAAAGGGGTCAACTATCTACATAGTTGGTGAGTCATAGGTTTATAAGAAAAATAGTTATAGAAAGCATTTGATAAGTTTTTGCAATGTCATACTGTTATATAAACAAATAAGCATGAGTCTTTGGACACACACATTTATCACATAACAATTATTTATCACATAAACAGTACGCCTGATTGAGGTTCACAAACCAATAATCGGTAAGAATGTTTGTCCAGGTGTTCAATTCCCCTCTCGAGAGACCTCTATGATTACTGTTCAGTTCCTCTCAGGAATCTCAGCGCTAGGATGACGTTCAGTTCCTTGCGAGAACCTCAACGTCATCATGTCCAGTTCTTTGCAAGAAACCTCACGTTTGATGCTCCGGAGCTTTAAGAATAAAGTTTAATTCCCAAATAGCATACAATATCAAGCATGGCAAAGTGTATAATCACATGATGTCACACGGATACATACAAGTAAATGTATTCAACAGTATTTGACTTTGCATAAAAATATGAATGCTTGAATGATTAAAGTTTCGCAATGATTCATGATAATAATTATGAAATATATGGTTTGCTTGAAAATAAAATAAAGTAATAATGAATGAAAGTATTTATGCGTGTTTTCCACCCCAAAATGGTTTGAAAATAAATAAAAAAGGGGCTATGAAATCACCTTAGTAACTGATTGCTAGATTGACGTAACGGGAATGTTTCAAGTTCGAGGGATTCCACGAAGTGGACAGAATCGACGGAACCGGAGGTCGCCAGAGCTCGCGGTGGTGGCGGTCCCAAATCACGACACATAGATGATTTTTGGTCAGGTTCTTGATGTTTTAGGTGCGCAGAGGACAGGGGAGTGTTGAGGAACCATTTATAGTGTCGAATACATGTCGAAAACGTGTTAATTCGGGATTAAAGTCCGAATTGATTCACCTTTAATGGTAATTAAAACGCGTTTAGATGTCGGTTTTGAGTCCTTTATGATGATTAACTCATGACTAAGAGCGATTTATGACCAATAAATGATAAAATTGAAGCTTTTATGGAGTTTTTTGTGTTCTCCGGTGGCGGCGTATGCCGGAAAAACGGGGAGCGCTGATGTATTCTTAATTAAGCATTAAAAGAAATCCTTATTTTATATACATTTATTTTTATTTTTAAACAAACAACATATGATTTATAAAATGCACTTTTTTCTTTAAATAAAAATATTAAAATAAAGCTTACACCTAAAGTTTCTTAAATTATATATATATATATATATATATATATATGTATATATATATATATATATATATGGGAAAGTTATTGTACAAATGGCAATTTATTTGTGAAGTGTGCGAAGGAATCTCCACCGCTCATCTGCGTGTTTTCTTGGATCTGACAGCATATAATTATTTGAATGGTTTTGTCTCGGAGAATTAAATAAAAAGGATAGCGACGTCATTTTACAAAAGGGCGAACCTATTAGAACCCCTATCACGCAAACATTAATCAAAACCATCACCAATAAAGACGGAATCAAACAGGCACTAAAGTAAAATTAAAAAATCATACGATTCTAAAAGCTCTGAAACCCTACAATGGAGAAAGCAAGTTCATCGAGAAAAGGTTGATATATAATTAAACTTTTATATAATCTATACATCATATGATACTGAAAAACAATTTTGCGTGATTTGAAACGTTTGATAGTTATGCATGTCTAAAAATGTAGGTTCAGAGAATGAGATAAGAACGAAGCAGAGAAACAACAAGCCGATTGTTGGGAATTCCTGAGACCGATGAGTTCGAGATTTGGTTAGATGAAACTCAACGTACCACTTATTGTTTAACCGTTCGCACAACACGGTGAAGTTCATGACTCGAAGACTCTCATTAACCGAAGACTTGGCATTAGTGACTTTATTATTTATTGTAACATTATTTATGTCACTAGTCTAGTTGTGTATTTACTAGTTTGCCCTTGGTCTTAGTTGGTTAGTATATATGTAAGTCTTTCTCATGTTAAAGATTAGCTTGATGAGTGTATGTTTGAGAGAGTTAGTCATGAATCTTTGAAGTTGTGTGTGGTTCATGAACACTTGTTCATGAACCTAGCATGAGTGGTGTAGGTAAACTTGTAATCATTCAACATCATCTTTGATTATCTATTTATCTTGTTCATCACTACTTCTATATTTTTATCCTCATCATCATCATCACATCTCAAAACACCATTGTTGAAGATCCGGTCCATTTTGTTCTTCTTGGTGTTTATATTTGTTCTACAAAGATGAAGCTCACAAAGTCTCCGATCCGCTTTCGCTGTGCCATCGGGGTTTGGCTTGGCTCACCGACCCCGGTTTCTACAATTAGCATCAGAGCCATGGTCGAAGAAAACGCAACAAATCGGTTGGTTTCTTCAACTTTGTGTTAGTTTGCTTGTCGTTGTAACAAATAGAGATGTTTATATTTTTGAACTTTGGGTTTTGTGTTGAAATTGTCACACAAATATAATATGAGTTCTTGAGTTTCTTCAAATCATCCCAAGTTCATGAGTTTCCAGATCTTTATCCTTGGAAGATTGTTTGTTTTAATTCTTGTTTGATTAAAATAAAAGGAAACTAAAATATAAAACCCATAAAGGTGAATAGTGAAAGAGTTGTACCCCATACCCACTTTACTGACTTTTGTAAAGTAACAACTCTTTTGTCACTTTTAGTCAACCACCTTTTGTACTTTCTCTCTCCTCACCCAAACACTCAACCTTTTAGTCAATATGGCAGATTTTATATTGTTGATGTTTATTGTTAATTATTTTTAACAAAGTGATGGAAGAATAAAAACTCACAAGACTGCAGCTTGTAACACCGAGTTTTTACGGGTTCTTAATCGAGAGAAAAGGGGTTATTTCAACATGTTGACATCCGGCATAACTCTGTTCCGTGGCAAAATTTTCTTTTCCCGAAATAAAATTTTCTCTCTAAGGAAAAAGTTCCTAGGGAACTTAGAGTTCCGGAGGAACTGAAATTTTTTCTAAGGAAAAAGTTCCGGAGGAACTGAAATTTTTTCTAAGGAAAAAGTTCCTAGTGAACTAAAAGTTCCGGAGGAACTGAAATTTTTTCTAAGGAAAAAGTTCCTAGGGAACTAATAGTTCCGGAGGAACTGAAATTTTTTTTTTCTAAGGAAAAAGTTCTTAGGGAACTAAAAGTTCCGGAGGAACTGAAATTTTTCTAAGGAAAAAGTTCCAGAGTAACCTGATAGTTCCGAGGGAACTTAAATTTTTCTAAGGGAAAAGTTCAGGAGTAACCTAAAAGTTCCTAGGGAACTTTTCAGTGAAGAAAATTTTCTAAGGGAGAAAGTTCCTAGGGAACTTAAAATTTCCAAAGGAAGTCACTTGGTGCACCAGTTAGTCCGGAACACTTGCCAAAATTACTACAAGTCAACGGGGAGTCAGTCATCAATGTCCATCGCAACAAATTGGTGTATAACTAAGGTACACTTGTAGAAATCAAATTATTTTTCTATTTGAGACGCTCTTCGTTATAAGCAGACGTGTTTAGAAGTGGGTTGAAAATTGAAGAATTTGCATAAATTTGGATCTTTTTCTACATTGAAGATATTTGTTTGCTATTGTTGGATTAAGTTCTAGCTTTTGAAGAGTCCTTGAGCCATAACCGTGATGGTAAAAACGAAGGCAAAGTTATAAGCTTATGACTTGTTGAGGTAATTTATTTGAAGTGGTACTTTCTATGGGTGATGCATCGGTTTGGTATTCTTGGCAAGTATTTTCAAGACGGTTGAATTATGGGATTAATTCTCTAATTTATCTTTGATCATTTATCTTGTTTACCTTTAACCACACTTAGGATGACGTTGACATCCTTAAACGTAGTGTGTCTTGTTAACTTTGGTAAACACCCTATGCACTTTAGTGCCTTGCGGAAAAGGCCGGAAGAATCAAAACTCTTTATCATAGGGGGAGCTTCACAAAGGGGAGAAGAAAAATGAAAGATTTGAAACCGTATGAAGATTTTCTTGAACTCAAGTTGCAAGAATACAAGGGAACCGATTGTCACAAGAGTTGAGTTATTTATCCGTTTGTTCATCTACCAAATAGGGGGAGATTGTTGGGAATTCCCGAGACCGACGAGTTCGAGATTTGGTTAGATGAAACTCAACGTACCACTTATTGTTTAACCGTTCGCACAACACGGTGAAGTTCATGACTCGAAGACTCTCATTAACCGAAGACTTGGCATTAGTGACTTTATTATTTATTGTAACATTATTTATGTCACTAGTCTAGTTGTGTATTTACTAGTTTGCCCTTGGTCTTAGTTGGTTAGTATATATGTAAGTCTTTCTCATGTGAAAGATTAGCTTGATGAGTGTATGTTTGAGAGAGTTAGTCATGAATCTTTGAAGTTGTGTGTGGTTCATGAACACTTGTTCATGAACCTAGCATGAGTGGTGTAGGTAAACTTGTAATCATTCAAAATCATCTTTGATTATCTATTTATCTTGTTCATCACTACTTCTATATTTTTATCCTCATCATCATCATCACATCTCAAAACACCATTGTTGAAGATCCGGTCCATTTTGTTCTTCTTGGTGTTTATATTTGTTCTACAAAGACGAAGCTCACAAAGTCTCCGATCCGCTTCCGCTGTGCCATCGGGGTTTGACTTGACAGAGCAACAGAAGGAGAGAGATTTACAAGTTTTTGAAGAAAATGAACTGTTAACATAATGATCTCGTTACCCTAGTTTTTGCGTTATTTACTTTACATTGTTTGCTTTATTTTATTTGAATATGTTGCCTTAATCGTATAACCACTGTGGGTTGAATATTTTTACGAATGATTTTTTTTGCTTGCGTAAAATTTTATAAACTTGTGTAATTACTCTGAACAAAAAATCAGTATGAATATGACTTGCGTAATTTGAGACATATGCTTGCGTGATTATACCTGAAAGTCAGAATGATGATGATGAATTTCAGACACCTTTGAACAAGAAAAAAAAAGAAAACACACAGCAAATGATGAAAAACAAGAAAAAAAGAAGCCTAAAATACAAAGGCAAAGCTTTGTAGAATATAGAAACAAAAACATAAGCATGAGGTGCTCTATTGAAAACATTACCACTGCAATGAAGAAATTCACTGACAATCAGAAAAAATCAATTAATGAAATTGGCTTCTCAAGTGTTTTAAATATGACATTAGAAAATCACGCAGCTTTGGGCTACTGGCTGCTAAAAACTATGACCCAATTAATCATGAACTGAATGTGGGCAGACACATAATCAAGGTAACTGCACAAAAAGTACATGAGGTTTTTGGAATACCTATGGGGAAAACAAAGGTCTTAGAGAAGAACAAACCAAGAAAATGAGCAAGCAAGTCAATTGATGATTTCAAAGATCGATTCCCAAAACCAGGAATAACCATCACTAATGTGGTTAAAGCAATGGAAGACCAAACTCAAGGAGGAAGAATGTTCAAGATAAAATTCCTTGTTCTTTGGAACATAGTAATAGGCTACATCACAAAATCAACAACAATAAATCAAAGGTTCCTGATAAGTATTGAGGATCTATCTGAAATTAAGAGCATGGACTGGTGCACTTATATGATTGATATGTTGGACAAAACTAAACAAGAGTGGCATGAGGATCAATTTAATGGTCCTTTGACCTTACTCACGGTATGTTTTGTTCAAAAACAAAATGTAGAATATGTTTATGAAGAAGAAATAGTAGTAATGTTCACTAATGTTTTTAAACACAGGTGTTGTATACACATGAGTGGCAAAAAAGGCACAAGGCACTACTTGATCCGGAACAAACACCAGCAATACTATACATTTCAGACAGAACCTTAGAGATGATGCAGGAGTATTTGTACGATAACGGCCCACTAACTGCTGTGGAAGATGAAGATTATGAGGAAGCTGATATCAGAAAAGAAAAAGATGCAGCAACATCACTGCAAACAATGAAGGCAGCTGAAGTGGTGGGAAACTCACCTCAAACAATGAAGGCACCTGAAGTGATGGAAACCTCACCTCAAGTAATGAAGGAAAGTGAAGTGGTGGGAACTTTCACGCAGGATATAATTGACCACTACAAAACACCAGTGGAAAAGAATAATCACGATGAAGAACATGTAAGTTTTCACGCATTTTACAAAAACAATCACGCATGTAGTAATTAAAAATCACGCATGTTATAATTGAAAATAACGCATGTTATGAATATAACATTATAGCAGGGTTCTCAGAGGGGTGCCATGGAGAAGGATGATGATGATGAAATACACTATGATTTCTCAGGGGGTTATGACCTTCATGAAATTGGAAACATCATCTCTCCCGCATTAAACATAAAAATGCCAGTAGGAACTTTCACCCAGAGAGTTATTGACTACTACATAACACCCACCCAAAAAGATACACAGACAGAGGAGAATGTAAGTTTTCATCCATATTCTAAATTGCAAAAAATCACCCATGTTTTAAAACAAAAAACGCACCCTATAAAAATATCACGCATGTGTTTTCCTACTAATAACACAAATATTTTAACATTTTTTCAAAGGAGTGGATGACTTCAATGGATCACCACATGTTGGTGTTTGATAAGGTTGTGGCTGACATAACAACTTTAATAGAAGATGGAAGAATCAATCATAGTGACAGCTACACATACATTGAATAATGTGAAGAGTGGAAGCAAAAACTGAAAAATCTATCACAACCTCAAGAAGGTACAACTGAACAAGGTGATCCAGAGATAATAGAAGTATCCATAGAAGAGGAAGAAAAAAGGATGTTCAAGCAGAAAATGTTAAGTTTGAGAATGAAGTTGAAAATGTTCAACATGTAGATGGTGATCTTTAAACTGAAGAGAAAGGTAAACATGGAAACAGCTTCTATAATAACGCAATATTTAATTATAATAACGCACTAAGCATATGCTAAAAGGAGAAATAACCATTTGAATGTAAAAAAACAAAAGGGTGGAAGGATGATAATACTGAAGGTGAAGATGTTAAACATGAAGATGGTGGACTAGAAAATGAAGAGAAAGGTAAAAATGGAAACACATTCTATAAAAACGCAATTGTTGATTATAATAACGCAATAAGTATATCTTAAAAAGCAAAGTAACCATTTGAATGTAAAACACCAGAAGAGGAGAAAGATGATAATGAGGAAGCAAATGAGACACTAGATGTGACATATCTGGAGGAACAGAGACAAACAACTGAAACAAACCAAGGCAATAACGTATGTTATTAATCTTTCTAAATAATTTATATCTAATTTTTATTTTTTGAAAAACGCAGAAGGTAACAAAGATGTAGTTGTCAATGATGACATACTTCAAGGGGGAACACAACCTCAAGCATCACAGATAGAAGGTAATTACGCAATGCATTTTTTTTAACCCTGGGTTAAGATAAATTTTAAACAAAAATAACCCTATTGACTTTTGATAAAAAAAAACATATTCTGCTAAAGAAACAGACTAAGTTGCGTCTTTGATAGCAACAAGCCAATTCCTACAACCACATCCTCTAGTGGTAGAATAGAATCAAACCAAAGAAGAAGCTGCAAAGACTGATGCTGAAGAAGCAAACTTTTAAAAACTGAGGAGAAGAATAAGCAACAAAGTGAGGAGAAGCATAAAGAACAGACTGAGGAGAACCAAGAATTCTAAAAAAAACAAAAGAAAACAATGAAGACAATGAGGAAGAGAAGAATGATGGAAAACTCCTGAAAGGGTAAAAATTTATGAACAAGAAAATCAATATAGCTCAAAAACAAAGAGAAGGAGAAGAAAGGCTTTTGCACTTAGGTCCCCCTACTACAGGAAAACAGTTGAAATAACATCTAAGCTGTAAGAATTGGAAAAAAAATTATTGCAGATTGGATGTTCACACCAATCGAAGATGAACTGTAAGAATGTATCCATGTTAAATTTATCACATTTAGAAAAATTGATAACAAATGACTTTTTTTATAACTTATGCAGATTTGTTGTGTATGAATCAAACTACGTCACAACAATGTCTAAAGCTACATTGGAAAGATTTCATACTGGCATCTACATACACACAAATGCTCTGGACGCATATATATAGAAATATTAAATGATGAAGAGTAGACCAGAGAGAAGGACAAACCAATGGAATTGTTTTGCTTATCCACGTTGCTGGTATAAAAAAAACACAATAACGCAACTTATATAAAAGAAATCATGCAAAAACATCTTTGATTGCTGATTTAAACTTTTTTTGCAGTCTGATGTACTCTACATCAACGAAGTGTACACTGATGATTATCGACAAAAAATATTTACAAACAACCTGTAAACACACGTGGAAAGATTGGGGGATGTCTTCACTGCGTAACGTGGATCTATGCTTTGTTTCGATACTAATGAGCAAACATTTCTATGTCATCTGTTTCAATCTCAGGACTGGAGTTGTTAGCCTGTTAGACAACATGGTAGATCGGAAAAAGTTTGAGAATAGATACAAAGGAGTCCCCCACAAAGTGGTAATTCTTTATCACGCAATATTTATTTAAAATAACGCATTCTCTAATTTTGTAGCACATTTTATAATTAAGCACCCTTTATATAATAATAACGCATTCTTTGAAAATCACGAACAGTTCAAATAAAAAATAACGCATTGTGCAATAAATTGCAGCTTGCATGTTCAAAAGGTTATCTGAAGAGCACAAAACACCCTCATAAAGAACTGTTCAACCATGAAAACATCGAAAGAACGTAAATGGCATGGAGAACAATAAAAAACTTAGTTGACTGTGGAGTATTCGCAATCAGGCATATGGAGACTTTTTTGGGTGATAAAAAACTGGGAATGCAACCTTCTCTTGTAACACATTTTATAATTACGCACCCTTTATATAATAATAACGCATTCTTTAAAAATCATGAACAGTTCAAATATAAAATAACGCATTGTGCAATAAATTGTAGCTTACATGTTCAAAAAGCTATATGAAGAGCACAAAACACCCTCATAAAGAACTGTTCAACCATGAAAACATCGAAAGAACGAAAATGGCATGGAGAACAACAAAAATCTTAGTTGACTGTGGAGTATTCGAAATCAGGTGTATGGAGGCTTTTTTGGGTGATAAAAACTGAGAATGCAACCTTGCTAAAGAGACAGATAAGGATTATTTGCAGAATAAACAACTAATTGAGCTGAGAAACAAATATGTGGCAAAAATCATTCTCTCTGACACAAATAATAAGAAAGCAGACATCGTCATCAAAGCAAAAACACACAAGAAAATCTTCGGGGGACACATGGATACCGATGAACAAAAAAAAATCTACACTTAAGATAATCAACGAAAGAGTAGAAAAAGTAATGGGTTAAAAAATATCTGTTTGTATGTTTTAAAATTTATAAAAATTTCATTCTCTTATTTTCACACATCATATACAACATTATTACGCATGCTATAATTGTGACTCTCGCAAAAATACATGAACATAAGTTCAAAAATTTGACTTTCTATTATAACGCATGTTAATTCTATTTTGACGCATGAAGAAACTCGATACAAATCAGGTTACAACAATGACGCAACGATATATAATTAAAAAAAAACACGCTGTGAACGTTATCTACCATCAATTTTAATTTAAAAACTTTAAATTGACAAAAATGCCCCTCCGCGTCCAGAAAGAAAAAGCCACATGTCGGCCTTCCCTCCCTTCGCACGGAAAATACACTTTGTATTTAAACTTTCATATATATATATATATATATAGATATGTATTCATACTTGAACAAAAAATATTTAATTTAATAAAATTCATAATAGCAACATTATTATATATATATATATATATATATTAAAATAATTACGACAACAAATTTGCATATTACATTAAAATATATGATTTTTTTATCAAGCATTAAATTTGGCTACACTAATGATAAATAAATGAATAATAGAAAATGTAATTAAATAATTATCTGAAAATTAAAATTTTCCCATATTGTTACATTTATGTTTAGGCTTTATGTCTATGCATGTTTAGGCTTTGTATAGAGCTAGTTTAGTCTATTTTAGGCTGGTCATGCCATTTTGGATGTTTTTAAACAGTTTGGCCAGATTTACAGAATTTCATCAGAATCTTGGAGGAACGTATTAATGGCTGCTAGGCGTTTTGCTTGCACCTACGAAACAGCACTTGTATGATAATTAAGTTTAATAGCCAAATTTAATTAAACTTTGCGACATA
The DNA here is from genome assembly GCA_039602395.1 of Deinandra increscens subsp. villosa. Taxonomy (NCBI): domain Eukaryota; kingdom Viridiplantae; phylum Streptophyta; class Magnoliopsida; order Asterales; family Asteraceae; genus Deinandra; species Deinandra increscens. Next base: position 2,666,258 of record JBCNJP010000002.1, read on the forward strand.
AAAAATATTGCCAGAATTTTAGAAATGAGCTACAGTCACACTTTTAATCAAATGTGTGGCATGGTTGTCTTTGAAAAAGTGTGACCATAGGTCATTTTTTTACTAATGGTATGCTAGTATTTATAGACTAGAATTAGGGTTAACAGTGGATGGGCCTTAACATAGTGGGCCAAGCCTTTGAGCCACTAAAGCCTTCACGCCCCTAATAAAATCCCACTTGAAGACTTTCGGTTCCCAAGAATAACCTTCGAGCAAAACACCATCCCGTAACTACAGCAATCTTCAAAACAAGTCTTCCAGACCTCCACTTCTCAAGAACAAGCCAAGACTTCATCAGAGTAACCGATCTTTGTTTATTAGTGAAGTGGCCCTCTTCCTCAGTTTTCTGAAAGGTCCATTGAAGCCCACAAAAGCTCTAACACATTATTCTTCGCAGGCCCTATCATGACTATTACCATCACCAACCCATTCACTGTCTCAAGCGGTTATCACGCTCTACCAGTTCCAAAGATACACCATTAACAATTAACTCTATCCAAGCTTAGCAAACTTCCCACTGGAGAGATTTTATCAGTCTGAATACTGGCCTTCCTAATCCAACGATGACATTGAACCTGTATCGAAAATGTCTTGTGCTCTCACTGTTCCCAGATCCCCTGACCAGTTTAAACCTCTAAAGTCGTTTAACTGACATATGCATGGAACCAGGCTTCGTGTTTTCAAAATGAACCCTTTTTGCCGAAGATTTAGCGAACCGGACTTTATCATGCTTAGAGGGGATGATCATTCTTCCCCTAGCACAAGGTACCTCAGTCGTATACAATGACCCGGGCTTATTTTTTTGAGAAACCACTAGATTCCCATTAATCACCTTCTATTTCCCACCACCAAAATTTATTTCCATCCCCTGTTCATCTAACTAACCGACGAAGATAAACTTCGTCTTCAGACCAGGAATCACCCGGACATTCTTCAAGTTCCATGTGGTTCCCAATGGAGTCTTCGGATTAACATTTCTCATGCTCGTAACATTAAGAAACCTGCCATTAGCGATATCTATCGTCCCAAAGTGTAACACCCTCTTATGAAAACACTTAATAGTGTCTAAGTTTGCAGCGGAAAATAGGTCCCAACTTATTTGTTTTTATTTTAAAAGATCATAACTTGATTTATGAAAATATAACTATGGGTTACAACCTTGTAACGCCCGTCTCTCTTATATATGTTTAATAGCATTTTACGACTTTTAGTCCCAGAAGATTTCGTACTTAGAAAACGACTTTCAAAATTATTTAACATTGTTCAACCAATGGATTAGCAAAACAACCATCACATCCACTATTTAACAAAGTATCTTATAATACGTGTTTAGAAGTTATAAACTTTCAAAATGATTAACTACATGGTGTTCATTTCATTAAAAACTTGTCCTTGACTATGCCTGATTTGCCCCCAATTCTATACTAGTCACAAAACACTTGTAATATGTTAGTGTGTGTGACTCATTAACATTTTAACCACATATGACGTCCAAAAAAAACAACAACTACCATTAGAGACTGCAGGGATCCCTCACGTGTCCCGGGGGTCCAGACTTAACCCTTCATGTTGTGTGGAGGGCGTCGTGGGTCACGATCCCCGGAGCCCTCCTCCTCGCGTGTCGCGACCACGTCTAGCGACAGAGAGTTTCTGATTTTTTGTACAGATCCAAACTTGGCCAAAATGTTTGGTATTTCAACATATCTTTGGCGTCCATATTGAGTAATATCCTGCAGTCAACTTCAACAACTTTTAACATAATTACAACCACTTTTAACATACAATTAATTCATTTTAACAAGCTTTCAATTACTTAATATCTTGATAAATTCTCAACTCGTTGACCCGTTAGATTTACTTCATACTATTAAGGCCAAAACGAGTTTACTAACTCCACATGCTTCTTTAAACGATGTCTACAAGCCTACTAAATCATGCATGCATCCTTTAGATACATAACCCTACTTCCACCTACAACTAAGATACTTTCACATTCAACCACCCTATACATACTTATAAATGCATCATTATAATTCAACATACTTCTTTATGCAAATTTACAACATGAATATAACATGATACAACTTAATCATGCTTCTATATTCAACTTTCCATATCACCATTCATAATGATTTGTTCATACTTCTAGATGCAAATTCCAACATTACATATATAATTAACTTAACTACTTTCTTGACTTAAGTCTTTCTAACCCCAAATCACATTCTTCACATACATGGTTAGGATCCTTGCGATCCTAATTTACATACATCCACTTTTATCTGTACGTAAGTAATGGCCAAATGCCCAATACTCCAACTTCACCCGAATGTGCTTGCTTGATATAAAATTCATCAAGTCTGACTAAACCCTTACGTGTCAAAATCATACAACAAATCATACTTTTCTTCTTTATCATGAACAACTATCTTATTAACTATCATTATTCCAACTTAAATAATTGCACCTACTAGCAAATCGATCATGGGTTCTAACATCCCTTACATTCAACTCACCCAAGGGCTCATACTTGTTTCAAAAATCATTGAATTCAATTAACCATATGGGTCAAGGATCATGTTCAACACATACTTGTTAGGTCACACCTGGTATCGATCACACACAAGAGAACACAAAAATTAATGAACACAAGAGTTTTAGCGTGGTTCGATCAAAGCCAATCTACATCCACGGGTTACACTAGAATATTCAGGTATACCAAGATGTTCAAGATCACAATTACAATGTATGCTAGTATTTTTGGACTAGAAATTAGGGTTCACAATGGGTCAGGCCTTAATAACGTGGTCCAAGCTTTTGGGCCACTAAAGCCTTCACACACCAACACTAAAGTCCATGAGAACTCCGTAGTTAAGCGTGTACTTGAATGATGAGGGTTCAAATCCTTCGATGGGTGACTCTCATGATAGTCCTTGTATTGCAACCCATTTTTCCACATGGCTTTCTAGCTTAATATCATGATGATTAGCCTTATATAAAAGCGACGATGGTTCAAATCCTTATAAGAGCACAGTTTAATGACACTATAGAATAACTAATTACTGTTAAAAAAAAAGCAAGATTTAGTATATTCCTACTCACATTAAAGAACATCTTGCTTTTGACATGCGTGAACTTTTTACTAAGTCACTACTAAAAAAATGAATTTTCTACCAGATTTTACCATGCATTTTTTCATGGCGATTTGTCACAAATTTATGAGATCATGCGTGAGCTTTTCACTCAATCAGTACTAAAAAATGATTTTTCTACCCAATGCTTTCTTGTGCTCTGTATAAATCGTGATGCTTCAAGCTCTATTGTTGTGATTAGCAGAGACTCTGTTAACTCCCCTGTGCTCTGTTTTAATTGGAAAAAAACCTCAAAATTAAGTGAAATTTGAGTAAATTAGATGGATTTTGAGATCCGAAACATGAATTATACGTTTCCACGCCAAAAATATGACCAGTATAGAAGAAAATTGGTTTGATCTTCCATGGGAGGCTGCTGTGTGTGGGTACAGTGTAACAAGATTTGGAGTCAAAGCTTAAGGTGGTGGCGGTGGTGAGGTAGTGCCGGTGGTGATGGTGGCGGCAGCGGTGAGGTGGCGACTGGTGGGCAGATATGATGATGGTGGTGGCCAGAGAAGATGGCATGTGGTGGCTATTGGTGGTGGGGATGGTGGAGTGGTGATTGGGATGATGATTAGATAAATTAAGAAAAAGATAATTAAAAAATGCCACTTCACCAGCCATATCATCGAAAACTAACGGCGTTAGTTTTTTAACGGAGGAACCGTTAAAAACAAATACACGACAATATGTGACTGCCAGTTGTCAAGGTTAAAAGACGGGTTATTATTTGCTAATATGGCAAACATAGGATTAATGACGTCAATTATCCATCTTTTAATCCTATTACCTGTTGGCCTATATTAATCCTAACTTTATAATTTCCCAACAATGAGCCACTTTTTAAAACCACTGAAAAATAATAGACCGGGCGGATTCCTCCTTTTGCTCCTCGGCCTACGGGGTATTAGCAGTCGTTTCCAGTTGTTGTTACAAAAAAATGACTACTTGAATCGGGATTTTGTGCATAAAGATTCCACTGACCTGTAAAAAGTGGGCCTAACCCTTGGGGGCCCGAAGTCGTTACCTTAACCGCAAGTAGGGGGATGCCGAAGGCATGGCTAGTGACTGGAGTGAAGTCGTAACAAGGTAGCTGTACTGAAAGGTGCGCTTGGATCACCTCCTTTTCAGGGAGAGCTATTGCTTGTTGACGAGCTACAGCAATTGCACCAATTAACGCAACTAAAAGAATTATTGAAATAAATTCAAACGAAATAAAAAAATCTGTTGATAAATGAATCCCAATTTGTTGACTATTACAACCGTTAAAATGACACCAACTCCATTAAGAAAATTTTACTTTTTGAAGATTGAGCATCAGAGTGGCGTCTTATGTGGCATCTGTTTTGATGTTTGTGAAGAAAAGTATTCAGAAATCAACCATACAAACAAAAAAATTTCTTCTACAACTAGATAAAAACCATTTCTTAACAGCATGACATAAAAAATTCCAAAAAAAAACCTTTGTGTTTGAGCCCAGTCACAAAAAACATGTCACATAAGATTCCACTGTGATGCTTAGTAACCAAAAATTGAATTTTTTAACGGTGTTTAGTGGCAATTTAACACCGGTCTATTGTTTTTCAATGGTTTTAAAAAGTTGTTCATTTTAAGAAAAAATAAAGTTAGGATTAATATCGACCAATAGATAATAGGTGGAATTAATAAAATTCAATTTTCCTTCTTTTTAAAAAATAATGAGAAGATAGATATGAAATCATGAAATAATAGGAAGATTTAAATAAACCATTGTTTTTAGTTTTATAGATAAATCAATCGATGTATACAGTGGATGTTCATTGTAGACATCGTATAAAATATAGACCCATAGACACATTTGTTCACTATTGGATCTCTTGATCTAATGATTGTGATTTCATTTTTTCTTTTTCTTTTCTTTTCACACTTTTCAAATAATTATATATATATATATATATATATATATATATATATATATATATATATATATAGGTGAGGTTCATTATAGACCCCCTTAAAAAGTGTAAACCCATACCCCCTATATTGTTCTATAAAACTCACTAAAAATTATAAAACTCATTGTTGTTGAATTTGTTTTTTTTACTTTTATTTTATACTTTTTATGCGATAAGTTTTCAAAAACCCAAAAGAAAACCTAGAAAGTTGTTGGAGACATTGAAATATAATTGTTGCTAAACAATTATTGGACACTAGATATTCATTTTAATCTTAATTTTTGTTTGTTCATTTTAATATGTCATATTTCTATCTTTATATTTTAATTTAGGGTTTATTTCTAATATTTTTAGTTTTCTTCTTTATTTTATATTTTTTTATTTTGAAATTATAATTTTCAGTGAGTTTTATAGAACGACGATTTTTTAAGTCGCACTGAGTTTTAAAAACAATGACTTTTAAACACAACACTGAGTTTTAAACTTAATAATGAGTTTTATAATTTGTAGTTCTATAATTTTCATTGAGTTCTATAAAACATCAATTTTGATAGTTGTAGTGAGTTTTAAACATAACAGTGAATTTTAAAACTCAGCAATGAGTTTTATAATTTTTAATGAGTTTTGTAGAACAATTATATTCCAATGTCTCCAACAACATTCTAAGTTTTCTTTTTGGTTTTTAAAACTTATTACATGAAAAATATATAATATAGAAAAAAAAAACAAAATTCACAAGCAATCAGTTTTATAAATTTTTAGTGAGTTTTATAGAACAATATAGGGGGTCTACAATATATATATATATATATATATATATATATATATATATATATATACACACATATATAGGGAGATGATCATTTGAGAACCAATTGGGTTTGAGAACTAAAAAGAACTAATCTCAACTACTAGTTTATATATATGGAAAACTCCCCATGAATTATAGTGGTCTCCACCTGAAATTAGTGGTTGAGATTTAGTTCTCAAAAGTTCTCAAAATAAAAAGTTCTCATTTGAACCTAACCCTACATATATATATATATATATATATATATATATATATATATATATATATATATATATATATATATATAGGGAGAGGATCATTTGAGAACCAATTTGATTTGAGAACTAAAAAGAACTAATCTGAGCCACAAGTTTATTTACATGTATCCCCCCTCCCATGAATTGTAGTGGCCCCCCATGAAATTTGTGGTTGAGATTTAGTTCTCAAAAGTTCTCAAAACAAAAAGTTCTCATTTGAACCTAACCCTATATATATATATATATATATATATATATATATATATATATATATATATATATATATATATAACAACTTTCTGGGGGACCACTACAATTATTGTATGGTTACTTATAAGTTAATAAAATATATTTGTTATTTTTTTAGTATATCCGTCTAGATAATTTACATATGTATAATGTTGTGGGCATAATGTTTAATAACACTAATATTTCTTTTACATATGTTAAATCTCCATATATTATTAAATTTACATGTGTAAATTACTTGTGCTACATACGTAAATTAGACGAAAATCTACGTATGTAAATTACTTGAATGTACATATGTAAATTACTTGAATTTACATATGTTACATGTTTGTGATGTTTATGTATATGAACTGATTAGCTTTTTTTTTTATTGATTTTACATATGTAAATTACTTGAATTTACATATGTAAATTACTTGAATTTACATATGTAAATTAATTGAATTTACATATGTAAATTAATTGAATTTACATATGTAAATTACTTAAATTTACATATGTAACATGTTGTGATGTTTACGTATATGAACTCGTGAACTTGTTTTCTTCGTAGGTTACAGGATATTTTGTCAAAAATGAAGATGATCATCAACAACTCAAGAACAGTTAGCTCTTACATATTTTTGTTAGGTTGTTATATTTTTTGTTATTTTTTAAATGTTATTGCAATGCTTACTTAAAAGTTCATATAATATATTTGTTATTTTTTTGGTATATCTGTCTCCATTATATATGTGCATCTTAACAGTTTTTTCTTTATCGATTAGTGTTAAGTCTAGTTTGTAACATGTTATATCTCATTGCATATTTAAATTTACATATGTAAACTTGCGTTACATATGTAAATTTAAGTTTGTTCAATGTTACATCTCATTATATATTTAAATGTAGAATGTAACTTGCTTTACATATGTAATTTACTTGGATTTACATATGTAAGTTACTTGAATTTACATATGTAACATGTTGTGATGTTTACGTATATAAACTGATTAACTTTTTTCTTGAATTTACATATGTAAATTACTTGAATTACATATGTAAATTACTTGAATTTAAATTACTTGAATTTACATATGTAACATACTGTGATGTTTACGTATATGAACTGATAAACTTGTTTTCTTCGTAAGTTAAAAAATTTTGTGTCAAATATGAAGATGATTATTAAGAACTAAAGAAAAATTAGTTTTTATATATTTTTGTTAGCTTGTTATATATATATATATATATATATATATATATTATATATATATATTTGTTATGTTGTTATATTTATTATTTTTTAAATGTTGTTGTAATGGTTACTTATATGTTAATAAAAAATATTTTTGTTATTTTTTTAGTATACATGTCTAGATAAATTACATATGTATAATGTTGTGATCATAATGTTTAATAGCACTAATACTTTTTTTTACACATGTTAAATCTCCATTTATTATTAAATTAACATATGTAAATGATTTGTGCTACATACGTAAATTTAGATGAAAATCTACCTATGTAAATTACTTAGATTTACATAAGTAAATTACTTGAATTTACATATGTAACATGTTGTGATGTTTACGTATATGAACTGATTATTTTTTTCAGTTTACATATGTAAATTACGTGAATTTACATATGTAACATGCTGTGATGTTTACGTATATGAACTGATGCACTTGTTTTCTTCGTAGGTTACGAGATTTTATGTCAAAGATAAAAATGATTATCAAGAACTAAAAAACAATTAGCTTTTATATATTTTTGTTAGGTTGTTAAATTTTCTTTGATTAATTTTTTTTATTGTTGTTGTAATTTTACTTACACGATAATAAAATATATTTGTTAATTTTTTTGTATATATGTCTAGATAATTTACATATGTATAATGTTATGAGCATAATTTTTAATAGCACTAATACTTTGTTTTACATATGTATAATTTGTATTTTGGAAAACTAAAAAGTTTGAAATTAAAAAAGTTAGAAATACAGTAATAATTAATGTCTTGCAAGTTGAAAAAAATTGAGAAGGAAAGAGGTTTGTGTCATGTTTGATATCTTGGGAGTTGAAAAAGTTGGAGAGAGAAAAACAATCTTTATATTGGAAGTTGAAAAAGGTGAAGAGAGAAATGGTAGGTAATATTACTATCTTACCCTTTTACCCTTTTATTCAATTTAAATAAATCATAAACAAAAAGAAAAAAGTCAAATTTAAATCCCAACCATTGATGTTCAAGATCTAAGGCTATAATAGAGTTTTCAAAGTTTGCACAACTCAAGGGGGTTTTCATTATATCCATTCCCTATATATATATATATATATATATATATATATATATATATATATATATATATATATATATATAGGGAGAGGATCATTTGAGAACCAATTTGGTTTGAGAACTAAAAAAAACTAATTTGAGCCACAAGTTTATTTACATGTATCCCCCCTCCCATGAATTGTAGTGGTCCCCCTTGAAATTTGTGGTTGAGATTTAGTTCTCAAAAGTTCTCAAAATAAAAAGTTCTCATTTGAACCTAACCCTATATATATATATATATATATATATATATATATATATATATATATATATATATATAGGGGAAGGATCAAATAAAAACAAGATGTTATTGCGAAAACACGAAAACAAATATTAAAACCTCTATAACTTCCTCATACGTTAATATTTTTTTAAAAATTTGCACCAAAAGTCTTAGAATTATGTCACCTTTAATTCTGGGGAAAATAATTAAACATATAAAATTTCGTGATTTTTTTTATTATTGCACATGTGCAATAATACGTATTATTATATTACACATGTGCAATATTAACAAAAAACATTAAATTTTTTTTTAAATTTTTCAAGAATTAAAGATAACAGAATTATAAGATCTATGGTACAATTTTTTATCAAAAATATTAACGTATGAAAAAGTTATAAAGGTTTTAATATTATTGCACATGTGCAATAATAATTTTTTATTGCACATGTGCAATAATAAAAAATTTTAAAAAACGTTGAGTTTTTTTTAATCTTCTCCAGAATTAAAGATAACAGAATTATAAGATTTATAGTGCAATTTTTTATAAAAACATTTAACATATGAAAAAAGTTATAAAGGTTTTAATATTATTGTATATGTGCAATAATAATAATAAAAAAATTATTGCACCTGTGCAATAATAATTTTTTTAAAAAAATTTGATTTTTTTTTAATTTTTTTCAGAACTAAAGATAACATAATTTTAAGGATTTTGGTGCAAATTTTTTAAAAAAATATTAACGTATGAAAAAGTTATAGAGATTTTAATATTTGTTTTCGTGTTTTCGCAATAAAAGTTGTTTTCACATGATCCTTACCCTATATATATATATATATATATATATATATATATATATATATATATATATATATGGGAGAGGATCATTTGAGAACCAATTTGATTTGAGAACTAAAAAGAACTAATTTGAGCCACAAGTTTATTTACATGTATCCCCCCTCCCATGAATTGTAGTGGTCCCCCCTGAAATGTGTGGTTGAGATTTAGTTCTCAAAAGTTCTCAAAACAAAAAGTTCTCATTTGAACCTAACCCTATATATATATATATATATATATAGTGAGATTCATTGTAGACACTTTCGCATATGAAATAGCTATTTTTTCATTTGTGAAATTTTATGAATAATGAGAATAAAGAAAAAACGGAAAAAGGAAATTAATCACAACCATTAGATAAAGAGATCTAATTGTGAAAAAAAAGTGTCTACATATCTATACTTATGGTGGTGTCTACAATGAACTTTTCACTATATATAAATATATATATATATATATATATATACACACACAAACACACACAAATAAACATTCTTGTGAAAATGCTTACTTTAATTAGTAGCATATACACAAAAATAAACATTCTTGTTGTAACATTTATGTTATACCCTGAATTTTCGGCTGGTAATCCAGGGTACAGGTATAGGCTTAGGGCAGGATTGACCCAGGAATCGTATGACCCAGATAAGCATAATCCAGGGTTGCTCTTATTGTCAACATAATCCAGGGAAGTTCATATTTAGTAATTTTTGTTATACGTTATTGTTACCCAGGATAAGCATAATCCAGGGTCGCTCTTATTGTACGAATGACCCAGCATGTGGAAATGACCATGCATGCTAGGACATTGTTACTAATGTGTTTTGTGTCTATATCTGATCAAGGACAGGTTGACGAAGTCTACCGACGGTCGAATGGAATAAGCTGAAGACTAATTTTGCACGTGGTTAAAGGTAGTTAGCTGAAAACTCGGTCAACCAACTGAAAAAGACGTTGAAGAGAAGATCCCTGGAATATCGGACAAGTTGTTGAAGAGCTAGGAGTATAAATAGGATACTTAGTCGTTTCTTTCAGCTCACTCGAGCTTTACACATTGTATTCTCGTATTGAATTCTCTGTTTACTCACTGTACTCAAACATTTACGTGATCAGTAAATTGGTAGCGTGTGTTATCGCTACCCGGGGTTTTTATGCTGGCGGTGCCTTAGAGACATCTAAGGGCTAAGGGCTTTTCCCTAGTAAAATTCTCGGTGTTCTCATTTGTATTCAAGGTTTCATTTGTGTTATCAACTTTCTTAATCGATTTTATCATTAAACTTACGTTTAAACCCAGGATTTTGGCTTTTGTCCCTGGAACTCAGCTGTTGTCCCAGGATTTTTACAAACAGTTTTCGTATCTTAATCCTAGGCACCAAACCTCACAATCTTATTTGGTTCAAATCTTGCTAAATCAACTTAAGTAATTTTTAGCCAAAACAATTTACATTTTACCCGATTGAGAAATCCGACCCGTTTTGAAATTTCATGATTTAGCGATTTGCAAATTATTGAGAACCGAAAGAATTTTCGAGTATTTATACCCCAAATATTGGGTCTAAATGATTTATAATCGTTTTTCGAAATCGAAGACTTAATTACAATCAATTGGAAACAAACTGAACTTCTGAAACTGAAAATAAAGCAATTTCCGGTTTTTACGTGATTTCGGTACGCGATTCGTCATTTACCGGGAATATCGTGTTTGGTCATCATATGTCAATTTCAACATAATAATGAGTCTAATAATCATTTAGCATGTCACGAGTCATCACACTTTATCGAGTCGCGAAACGTTGGTGAATTGCCCAAAATCGATATGTACGTCAAAACGACCAAAATCGCCTATTTTGACCTACTTTGTGCATCCTTTTGATTTCATGACGTATTTATATTCATTTTGAGTGGAATATACTTGGTAATCGTGATGGAGTATTAAATGGGTGTTTTGGGAGAAAACGAGACACAAAAACGTTGAAAAACAAAGAAACTGGAGCGAAAACGAAGAAATCAGAAAAATTATTGTTCGGTGGAGAACAAGCGATACGCTTATTTCATAAAAAATAGCAAAACTCTAAAAACGGGTATTTAAGCCCATAAACTCATTCCATCCCCCATTCTTCTCCTTCTATCACTCCTCTAAACCCTAAAACGGTTGTGGACATCCAAGATCAAGGTCCTAGAAGATTGGGAGCTTCTAATTTGTGAATTTAAGCATTTGGTGTGGTTTTCTCCATCTATGTTACTACCCTCTTGTTTTCTTGCTATGCTATGATCAAGATCAGACCTTTAGCATGTTTCTAGGCTTGATTTAGGTTGTAGATCATAGATCTAGTGATTTCATGCAAAAAGATTGTATTTTTATTGGTTTTTGTTGATTTTCATAATGAATTCTTGATAGATCTAGATTAGGGATGTTAAAGATTACATTTTAATGTTTTATTCTTCATGAGAATGTTGTATGAAGATAGATCCATAGATAAATTGATCAAGATTCCAACTTTATGTTAGACTAGGTTTGGGTTTATGATATGCTTGATGATTAGGGTTAGATGTATATGTTGGACCATCAAATACTTAAGTTTTATGCAATGAAATGTTGGGATCTACATCTTACATGCTATCTAGGGTTAGATCTATTAAATTAATCATCAAGATTTGCTTTTCTATGCTTCTTAATGGTTGGATCTGTATCATGTGTGCTATCTAAGGCTAGATCCATGTGCTTTGACCATCAAGATTGGTTGTTATGCTTTGAAATGACTAAACATATCTCATAGATGATAATTAGGGCTAGTGATGTATTGCAAACACATCCCATTGCCGGTGTCTTTTATGTTTATATTTGAGTTAAATTGGGTCGGTTTGTCTTTAGTTTTAGTTGTTTTTAGTAAAGTTTGTGTCTTTGGGTTTTGTTTATGGTTTTTATGTGTTTTGTAGGAGTTTAGTGAAATCCCGAGGCCACGAAAGAAGAAAAGAAGAAGAAGGGCTGAACAAGCAGTCCCAGGCGTATCGCCTGGGACCTCACAGTTGTCGCGCGATACGCGTAGATGGGAAAGTCAACAGGGAGTTAAGTCGGTTTGACCCGACTATTTTGTCGCGACATATGAGCTAGGCGTATCGCCTGGTGATAACATACCTCCAAGCGATACGCTTGGAGGTTCAAAACCCGCAAAAGAAGCAAACTTCGTATAAAATCGATTTTAGGGTTTAGTTTCGGCATTCTGCACCTGTGTTCGATCAGAGAGAGGCTGAGAGGCGATTTTCGAAGGCAAAGAAGGTGGATTCAAGTGGAGACCGATCCGGGAACATAAAGTCAACTAATTTTGCAATCTGGTTTCGTTCTTAATCTTTGTTTCTTGTATTCGTTTAGTCTACAACTATGTTCCTAGTTAAAGTTTCTGACTTTGTCTGTGATTTTGCTATGACTATGGTGGTTGGCTAAGTTAATATCACCACCTAGACCGAATGATGAACTTTTGATATATGTGATCTTGCTTGACGTTTGACAATTTGATTGATGTTTGTTTTCTATTAAATTCCATTAACTTTCTGTGATGATGCATCTATGTACTTGATTTAGGTTACTAGTTGTTAATTAGATCTTGCTTTGCTTGCGGATGTCTTCCGGTTTGGGTAAAGTAGTTAACTTGTGGTTTATTCTTGCACTTTAACATGATTGCGTAATGGTAGTCATAGGTTTAGTTGATATTTGGTGATTTGGGTCTTGTGTGTTGCTAGCTAAATAGACTTAAAAGGGTGATAGCTATTGGGTAGTCGGGTTGGTTAATTGCTTAGGATCGAGTTGTCCCAAAAGAAAATTCCCTAGGTTAATTGTTTAGCTTGCTATTCCGAATCATTATAGTTGGTTAGTGGTAGCTCCTGTTAGCCTAAGGTGCCTTAGATTATGTGACGCCCACTCCCAGGCTTGGCTCTAGAAGGGGTCACGAATCGGATTTACTCATGAACGCAAGGTATCAACAGAGATTACTAAGCAGCGGAAATTTTAAACTTTTATTTATTTGCCAAGTACTACAAAGTAAGAGATAATTTACATAAGGAAATACTAACTATCATTACGTTTTATTGCTATAACTATGCCAGCTTGCCAACACCCTCCTTCCGTCCGATAGCTTGCCCGTCTAATCCCTTATCACCAGGGCCTTCTCATAACTAGTCGAAGCCTCACCCTGACCTGACATACATACATTTTTGGAAAAGGTCAGCTTACGCTGGTGAGTTCTATATTTTAAAAGCTTTACCTCGGCGTGAGGTTTAAAACCCTTGGACCTGCAAGATCCCTTTTTCACAGACATTTATCAAGTATAATATATATATCACAATTATAAAACACATAATATTCCTTAACAGGAAACACCCCCTATAAAACCATTTATTCCGCTATCCCTTCCTACAACCCCAACATTTATTACCAGTGTAAACCCTGCTAATGTATAAGCAGAGAAACCATCTTTGCGGACTGCCGAGTTTACCCCTTTAGGGTATTCCCTATAACGGTCAGTTGTCTCGCTTTCCCTTATTTGCTAACTGCCGAGTTTACCCTTCTAGGGCATTCCCTGTAACGGACAGTTGCACCGCCTTCCCCTATTTGCTTACTGCCGAGTTTACCCTTCTAGAGCATTCCCTATAACGGACAGTAGCTTTTTCCCTTTTCTATTTGTAGTGGTCTCTAATCCCATTGAGCAACACTACCTCTTAACTCCCTCTGTACTACTACCCACCCCTAGTTAAATACCCAAGAGACTTAAGATTATTAGTAAACAGTGATAAGGTCTTCATATACTGCAACAAGTGGACATCCCCCAATTTATCGTTAGTGTATGTATACAGGGCGTATCCTCCACACTTCTGATATACTGGGTAACTAATATTATTATGTATATATATAGGAAGTACCAGCGGCGTATCCACCACATAATAATAAAGCAAATGCATCACCTGTTCTCATATAATCATACATATTCACTATAACGTTTACTAATAATTCCTTTATCACTTGACTATTTAATTTCGAAGCAAATATAACACATATCATATCACAGTCATTATAATTATGTTATAACACGTACAATGATTTAATATCATTTTCATAACATATCATATATATATTTCTATATATATTATCACAAAAGCCTTTTAACAGTTTATCAATTCAAGATATTTCACGTATATGCATTTCCATAACAGTTCACATATATATATATATATCAATCCAACAATAATTTAATAGTTCAATATATCCATTTATCAATTAGCACCTTAGCAATCTGATATATATTTACTCAAAGGTAATTCAATAGTTCAGATACGCAACATTTCAGTTATAAATCATTTAGATGCATTTTATAACATTTGTATGTATATCAGCCCGAAAACATTTAAAACATTTAAAATATTTAAAAATGGGCTCATAGAACTCACCTTATGTCTTTAACTCGTTACACGAACGGAACTTCCGCAATGATTCCCGATTTAACCTAATTTGCGTATCGTATGGCGTTAACGCAAAGTTTCATACAATAAACACTCCCTATGTTTATTTCTATCTCTTATTATCTTAATATTATATTTTTATTAAGATTGTCCTTTTAATAGGTCAAAATGACCAAAATGCCCTTATAGGCAATTATCCTTTTCTTTTAATGATAATACGAAGACGCGCATTCCTATAAGTAAACGCTCACTCCGGGATCGCCCAGTGTTGGGATGCCATTGCCCAGATGGGATGGCGACACCCCCGCTATGCCAGAAACCCCAGTGTACAGGCGTTTACCCTTCCGGTCCGCACGAACTTCTAATATCCGATTAACTCGGTATTTTCAATACTTCATTATTTATCCATTTTAAACCCATATATGTTTATTATATATATAAACATGTTACCATACCAAAATTCAAGTCCCCAAACCCTCCGGATTATTTTATATTAAATAACCTTATTTCGAAACCCTAATTTCATAAAATTCCCATTTTATTGTCAAAACTCATTTTTATTCAAAACCGTCTTAGGGTATTATCCATTATACCATTTTATAATATCCTTTAAAATGGCAAAGCTTAATTCAAAACCGTTTGCTTGATTTGGGCAGAATAACGACACGAAAACCCTAATTTTTGACCCGTTTACAAAACCTTAACCAAACCTTTTCCAATTGTGAAATAAACTTAGGGCTTTCTTAAAACACATTAAATTAGGATTACCTACAAAAATTCAGAGCCTAACTCCCACCCGATCACCCGAATTTGACAATTTATGCTCAAGAACCCTAATTTTAACCTAGTTTTAGATCTCTAATCTAGACATGATATTAACTGAAATTGATTGAGGGGTTTTGTAGAGCATACCTCGAAACCTAGGACTGCTGGAGATGGCCTCCAAACACTTCACCGTTTGCTCGAATTTCGCAGAAGAAGATCGCGGACGAGGTTAGGGTTTTAAAGGAGATAAATCTCGTAAATTGGCAAGTGTTATGGAACGATTTCGGCTTCTATTTATAACCTTCGAGGTCGCCCAGGGTTCCTACACGCATACCAGTGACTAATTTGAAGAAAACGACGCGTGGAAGGGAGTAACTTCGGCTGCAAGATCGAGCCAAGGCTAAAACGCGACCTGATGTGGCTCGCGTATCGCGCCAGGTAGGGGCTGGGTCCGCGCGTACCGCCTGGCATCTTTGCCAGAATGACAGTTTTAGTCCCTCTATGTTTTATTTACAATTCAGCCCCCAGACTTCTACCAAACTATTATTTTATGCACCGAACTATTATAAAACATGTTTAATAAAGTTTCTAAGGCTCGGGACACTCTCGATGATGTACGTATACATATGTATATATTTTTATATATATTTATATATATTTTTCATTATTTACACCTTTGGCCCTTCTAACTTTACAACACTTATTATTTTATGTTCCGAACCACTTTAGGATATTTTTATAATACATTATAAGCCTCGGGATACTTATAATAGTTATAGATACGTATAATATCCGTAAGTATTCATAACTTTAAATAAATTACACTTTTAACCCTTTAACTTTTATCTTATGCATATTAAACCCTAATCTTTTGATGTAACTATCATTTTACATCTTATAACCTTCCTAAACATGTTTCTAACAATCTTGAAGGTTCGGGTCATATATAATAATGTATATACATATATATATTTGTGTATTTCCATAATTTACACTTTCTACCCTTCTATTTTCTTGTTAATTATTAAGCATGCATTTTTCCACACGTATAACTATCCAAACACGTATTTCCACGTATATATCCATTAAATGAATATTTCACATGCATTCATATAATTAGACATATATCTATACATGATTTCAATATCATGTAATCGTGTAAACTTATTTTCTCCCGGTTATCATTTATTTCCATCATATAAACGTTTAGCTACGTTTTTCATGCTAACATCAATTATCTTTGATATAAACA
>JBCNJP010000002.1:2684003-2703818 GCA_039602395.1 Deinandra increscens subsp. villosa
ACAGAAAAAGCACTCTGATTTGATGAATTTTGAATTGTAAAGCTACAACCCCATGAAGAATTATTATCAGAATTTCCCGACAAGAAAGCAACACTTGGTGCAGAATTAAAATTTGACTTAGACTTAGCACTCGTGCTTGCACTATTCTCACCATGATATAATGCAGGATTCTGCAAAGTAGCAGTTGATTTATTGGAATTTAACATTTCCATTTCTCGAGCATGAAGTTTTCCAATAAGCTCGTGAAATGTTAATGCACAATAATCCTTATCATGAGTAAGAAGCAAAACATAATTTTCCCACTTTTCAGGCAATGCTTCCATAATATTTTCCTTCAAATCAGCATCCGACTTGTCAAATTCAACAACTTTTAATTCACTAATTATATGAGAAAATCGAGAAACCAAAGCAGTAATGTTCTCATTGTCATAATGTTGAAAGTTATCGAATTCCTTATTAAGCACTTTCTTCCGACTTTTCTTGTAGTCATCATTACCCTCACATCTTGCTGATAAAGCATCCCACAATTGTTTTGATTTCTTGCACGTGCTGAATTGATGTAACAACTCAGTGGGTAATGCCATGGTAAGATAACCAAATGCCTTTTGTTCAAGTTCATAAGCTTTCCTTTTAGTGTTATCAAAAGTATGAACTTCCTTGAAATCTCCCGCATCAGTCGGATGTTGATAAAGTGTCTTGATTGGGTTCCACAAATCGATATCATTCGTACTTATATAAGCCGAAAATCGTTGTTTCCAATTATGATAATCCTCAAACTTCAACAATTTTGGAACTTTCTGACTTGTTCCGATTTCATTATCATCAAAGTTCAACATAGTTTGCATAGCACTTTGCATCGCAGAAAACACGTGAAATTCCGACATTATTGAAAAATATGATTCTGTCTGCCGAACTTGCTCCGAACTTTACACTGCTGTCCGAACCTACTCCGAATCTTGTCCGAACCCAAATCCAATTCCGAACTAGCTCCGAACCTTGACCGAACCAAAGTCAATTGCCGAACACCCGCCGAACTAGCTCCGAACCTAGACTTAACCCCGAACCTTGTCCGAACTAGTGACCGAACACAGAAAACCCCGAACCTTGACCGAGCTTACGCCGAACTCTCACCGAACCTTGTTCGAGCCTGCTCCGAACCTGGGTCTCGGAGGAGTTACTCCGAACCTAACGAGACCAGTCCGAACATCGACATGATTTTTCAAAAACGCTCGATTTTTGATGAACTTTGACGAGATTTATAGCAGTCAGACCAGAAACAAATGATTAGGAACGATTTAGGAGCAAATTTGACACAAAACGCACGTCAAAAATGATTGAAAATACGTAATGGAACTCGAGAAAACTTCAAAAAAACGCTCAAAAGTCCGAGAATAGCAACCACAGATCAGTAGAGTGAACCAGAAAGCTCTGATACCACTTGAAAATGCGTAAGCATCGGATCGTCTACTCGATCTAGCTAATCGGACATCGAAACGTAATTAACCGATTGTTTTATTGATCAATGAAGAAAAACTACAACCAGTAAACACTCAGAAATAGATTCAGAGAATACACACTCAGAAACACACACTTAACAGATCTCGCACGCTCAGAACTCTCCAATTACAAAGACCAAACATCTATATATACTAGCTGGTCCGAGCTTCGGCCGAACCTCAGGTTCGGCCAGTCCGAACTTCAGGTTCGGACCTAGTTCGGCCAGACCTAACTTGACTTGATCTTGTACTTTGTTTGATACTTCACACGACGCACATATCAGGTATCAACAGTCCATCTATTTCCACCGTCCATAGCCCCAGATTGGCGCCCGGATAGTAGTCTCGACAGCAGTCCAACGTCCGGACAGCGGATTCGGCATCCCGGACAGTGAGGTTTTTAAAAGTTCCGGATTTCTTTGTTTTGGGCTGATTTTTCATGAAGTATAAAAGCCTATTAGGGTTTTCGACAACTATCATTCCCTGGAGGCTAGAGCACGAATTTTTAAGGTTCTTGGGTGCTTTTCAACCATTCCAATCACAACATTCAATTCGGTAACAATTATGAATCTGATTTCTAAAGCACTCAAGATGAACGGTGCGTGATTTTTTAAAGAATTCGTTTTATTATATAAAGTGTGCGTAATTATAAAATTTGTTACAAAATTAAAAAATGCGTTATTTTTAAGAAAATGTTGCATGATAAAGAATTACCACTTTATGGGGGACTCCTTGGTATCTATTCTCAAACTTTTTCCAATCCACCATGTTGTCTAACAAGCTCACAGCTCCAGTTCTTATATCAAAATAGATTACATAGAAGTGTTCGCTCATTAGAATCGGAATAAAGCATAGATCCACGTTCCATAGTGAAGACATCCCAATCTATCTACGTGTTTTTGTAGGTTGTCTATAAAGATTTTTTTTTTTCCTATAATCATCATCATACTGTTCGTTGATGTAGAGTACATCAGACTGCAAAAAAAGTTTAAATCAGCAATCAAAATATGTTGTTGCGTGATTTCTTCTATATAAGTTGCGTTATATTTATTATTATTTTTTATACCAGCAACGTAGATAAGCAAAACAATCTCATTGGTTTATCCTTCTCTATGGCCTGCTCTTCATCATTTAATATCTCTATATATGCATCCAGAGCATATGTGTGTACGTAGATTCCAGGATGAAAGCTTTCCAATACAGCTTTATACATTGTTGTGCCATAGTTTGATTCATACACAACATATCTGCATAAGTTATAAAAAAAACATGTCATTTTGTTATAAATTTTTTTTATTGTAATTGTGATAAATTTAACATGGATACATTCTTACATTTCATCTTCGATCGGTGTGAACAACCAATCTTCAATCATTTTTTCTAATACTTGCAGCTTAGTTATTATTTCAACTGTTTTCCTGTAGTAAGGGGACCTAAGTGCAACGGCCCTTCTTCTTCCTTCTCTTTGTTCTTGGGCTATATTGATTTTCTTGTTCATCAATTTTTACCCTTTCAGGAGTTTTATCATTATCCTTCTCTTCCTCATCCTCTTCACTTTTCTCTTCTGTTTTTTGAATTCATTTTTTAGGTTTATGCGTGATTATCTTCAAAATTTAATCTCATAATTAATACAATTTTTTTTTAGATACCTTGTGAGAAAGATTATTAACATGCGTTATTACATTGGGTTTTTTCAGTTTTTTCTATCTGCTCCTCCCGATGTGTCACATCTACTTGCTCATTTGCTTCCTCATCATCTTCTTTCTCTCCTTCTGTTTTTACATTAAAATTGTCATTTGCGTTATTATAGTTAGCAATTACGTTATTAATGAAGGTGTTTTCCATTTTTACCTTTCTGTTCAATTTGAATTCCACCATCTTCAGGTTCAACATCTTCAGCATCATTATTTTCATCATCCTTCTGCCCTTCTGAATTTTTTACATTCAAATGGTTAGTTTTTTTTTTGGAAATGCTTATTGCGTTATAATTAACATTTGCATTATTGTTTGAAGGTGTTTCCATTTTTACCTTTCTCTTCATTTTCAACATCAGTATCAACCTCAACATTTTCTTCTTCACTACCCTTGTTTTCTTCCTCTTGACTTCTAATATCTTGTACCTTCTAGACTTTATGGTAGACTTTGCAATTTTTGCTTTCACTCTTCACATTTTCCAATGTAGGTGTAGCTTTCACTGTGTTTTATTCTTCCATCTTCTATCAAACTTGTTATGTTAGCCACAACCTTATCGAACACCAGCATGTGTTGATCCATTGAAGTCATCCACTCCTATTTAGAGATGGTAATATATTTGAGTTATTTAGTAGGAAACACATGCGTGATTTTTATATAGGGATGTTGCTGCATCCTTTTCTTTTCTGATATCAGCATCCTCATCATCTTGATCTTCCATATCAGTTAGTGGGCCATTATCATACAAATATTCCTGCATCATCTCTAAGGTTCTATCTGAAATGTCCAGTATTACTGGTGTTTGTTGTGGATCAATTAGTGCCTTGTGCCTTTTTTTTCCATTCATGTGTGTATAGCACCTGTGTTTAAAAACATTAATGGATATTATTTCTATTGCTTTCTCATAAACATATTCTACATTGTTTAATAAAACATACTGTGAGGAAGGTCAAAGGACCATTAAATTGATCCTCATTCCACTTTTCTGTAGTCGTGTCCAACATATCAATCATATAACTGCACATGTCCATGTTTTTAATTTCATACATATCCTCAATACTGATCAGGAACCTTTGATTTACAGTTGTGCATTTTATGATGTAGCCTATTACTGTATTCCAAACAATAAGGAAGTTTATCTTGAACATTCTTCCTCCTTGAGTTTGGCCTTTCATTACATCAATGGCATTAGCAACTGATACTCCTGGTTTGTCGAATTGGTTTTTGAAGTCATCAGTTGACTTGATTGATCCCTTTCTTGGTTTGTTTTTCTTTGTTACCTTTATTTTCCCCATAGGGATTCCAAAAACCTCATGCACTTTTTGTGCAGTTACCTTGATTTTGTGTCTGGCCACATTTAGGTCATAATTAACCGTGTCATAGTTTTTGACCAGCCAGTAGCCCAATACAGTTGCGTGATTTTTTATTGTCAGATCTAAGCACTTGAGAAGCCAATTTAATCTATTGATTTTCTCTGATTCTCATTGAAATTCTTCATTGCATTGGTAAGATTTTCAATAGAGCACCTCATTGTTATGTTCTTGCTTGTGTATTCTACAAATCTGGTTTGCCTTTGTGTTTTAGGCTTCTATTTTTCTTCTTTATCATCCTTTGTTGTTGCTTTTCTTTTTTTCATTTTCAAAGGTGTTTGAAAGTCATCATCATCATTGTGACCTTCTAGTATAACTTTCTTCCTCAACTCAGCCAACTTTTGTACTGAAATCACGCAAGTGGTTCAAAATCCGCGCAAATAGTGTATAAAATTAATCACGCAAGCATATGTTTTGAAATTACGCAAGTTATATGGTTCAAAATCCACGCAAATAGTGTAAAACATTTCACGCAAGCTAAAAAAATCAATCGTATAGATTCTCAACAGACATTGTTTTATACGATTAACGTAACATATTCAAATAAAACAACGCAACATATTTATGAAGGTATGTTAAGAGTTTTTTCTGTTTAACCTTTCTTTTTTCTTAATTTTCCCCCCCCAACAGTTTTATATTTACTTACATATCTTTTATTCAGAAGCTTCCAATGGAGATCCTAATATTCAAGACAATGTCAACAATGAGGGTTCTTCATCTAGTAATGTTGTCCTGTTTGAACAAACTGAAGCATTTTCTTGTTTCATATGTAAATTTACGTTTGTTTCATTTTACATCTAATCATATATTCTAATTTACATATGTAACTTGCGCTACATATGTAAATTACTTGAATTTACATATGTAACATACTGTGATGTTTAGGTATATGAATTGATGAACTTGTTATCTTTGTAAGTTACGAGATTTTGTGTCAAAGTTGAAGATGATTATCAAGAACTTAAGAACAATTAGCTTGTATATATTTTTGTTACCTTATATATATATTTTTATGTTTTTTAAATGTTGCTATAATGGATACTTATAACTTAATAAAATATATTTGTAATAGCACTAATATTTTTTTTACATATGTTAAATCTCCATATATATTAAATTTACATATGTAAATTACTTGTGCTACGTTACTCAAACTTAGACGAAAATCTACGTATGTAAATTACGTGAATTTACATATGTAAGTTATCTGAATTTACATATGCAATATGTTGTGATGTTTACGTATATAAACTGATTTAACTTTTTTTTCTTGAATTTACATATGTAAATTATTTGAATTTATATATGTTAATTATATGAATTTACATTTGTTAATTACTTGAAATTTTACATATGTAAATTACTTGAATTTACATATGTAACATACAGATGAAGATGATTATTATATGATTATTAGATGATTATTAAGAACTCAAGAATAATTAGTTTTATATACTTTTGTTAGCTTTTATATATTTTTGTTACGTAACATGTTATATCTTATTATCTATTTTATATTTACATATGTAAATTTATGTTTGTAAAATGTTATCTCTTATTATCTATTTAAATTACATATGTAAATTACGTTACATATGTAATTTTTCATTTGTTTAATGTTAAATATCCATATATTATTTGAATTTTCATATGTAAATTACATATGCTACATACGTAAATTTAGATGAAAACTACGTATGTAAATTACTTGAATTTACATATGTAAAATATTATGATGTTTACGTATATGAACTAGTGATTTTTTTCTTCGCATGCTACGAGATTTTTTTGTCAAAGATGAAGCTGATTATCAAAAACTCAAGAACAATTAGCTTTTATATATTTTTGTTAACTTGTTATATTTTTTTTAATCATTTCGTATAAAACATGTTTATGTTTAATGTTGATTGTAACAGCTTCTTACAAATTAATAAAATATATTTGTCATTTTTTTGTTTCATATTGTGACGCCCACTCCCAGTCTTGGCTCCAGGAGGGGTCACGTGTCGGATTTACTCATGAACACATGGTACAACAGAGATAACTAAGCAGCGGAAATTATAACTTTTCATTTATTTATATAACAAGTACAACAGTAAGGAAGATAACAACATAATCTAATAACTAGATCTTATCTATAGCTATGCCAGCCTACTACCGAGTCTTTACTGATAGCTTGTCCATCTAATCTGCCCTTCTAGAGCCATTCCCTTGCTACTTTAAACATCACCGATACCTGACATACATGCTTTTAAAGGTCAGCTTACGCTGGTGAGTTCTAAGTATTTAAAACTTTTACCTTTCCTTGAAAGGTTTACCTTAAACATTTGGGCCTAACGACCCCTTCTTTATAAACATTTATCAGATATAAAACATAACAGAGTTATACCAAAACATTTAATCATTTATCATTTATCAGGTATAAGACATAACAGAATTATACCAAAACATTTAACCATTTATTCTTTATCAGGTATAAGACATAACAGAATTATACCAAAACATTTAATCATTTATCCTTTATCAGGTATAAGACATAAAAGAATTATACCAAAACATTTAACCATTCATTCTACTAAGCATTGTCTATTGGAACCACGTTAGTTCCTCGGGCAACCGTCGCCACCCGAAACCTTTCATAGAGTAACCGTCGTTACCCTAGGGAACCGTCATTCCCCGCTTCTAGTTGCACAACCACCTTTTCCCTTTTCACTAGACAATATCTGCTTAGATTAAAACCTTTTCAACCTTTTAAACCTTTTCATCCTTTTCAAAAGTTCATTTAGATAACTCTTGTATTTGAACTCATAACCGTTTCAACACCAGTCCATTACCCGTATATGGAAATAAGCGTTTCATAAATATAATGTTATGGGTCTTGCATAACAAGGCTACTAAGATCATATTTATCCGACACTTAGTCCTATACATAGGCTTAGACCAAACATTCACATTTTTCATTTCTCAAAGATTTATATAAAAGTTTCATCCTTTATATTACATGTTTATTATAACCTTCCTGAAAAAGTAATAACAGGTAATAATAACTTTAAAACAGTTATAAGTATTCTAACTTTTTCACGTATGTGTATCAACACAAAACAAGTAAAGGCATCTCAAATACTTTTCAAGTAAACAGCTGAATATGTATCATTGCATGTATCAGCCCGAAAACATTAAAACATTTAAAACATTTAAAAGTGGGCTCATAGAACTCACCTTATTCTCTTAAGCAGTTATTCATGCAATACTTCCGATAAGCTTTCCAATTAACCTAATTGCGTATTGTATGATGTTAACCCAATGTTAAATATAATAAACGCATTTTAGGTTTATCTTATTATCTTAATAATATATTAAGTTTATTCCTTTAAAGGTCAAATGACCAAAATGCCCCTGGAGGCATATTATCTTCATTTATTTGATAATTATGAAGACGTGCATTCCTATAAGTAGACACTCACTCCAGGATCGCCCAGGGAGGGATGCCATTTCTCAGTTGGGATTTATGCGACACCCTCGTTATGCCAGAAACCCCAGTGTACAGACGCCTACCCTTCTGGTCCGCACGAACTTCTAATATCCGATTAACTCGGTATTTTCAATACTTCATTATTTATCTATTTTAACTTTATATATACTTATTATATATATGAACATAGTTCCATACCAAAAATCAAGTCCTTATACCTTCCAGATTATTTTATTTTGAATAATCATATTTGGAAACCCTAATCCCCCATATTTCTTGTTTCTATAGCAAAACTCATTTTTATTCAAAACCGTCTTAGGTATTATCCATTATAACATTTTATAATATCCTTTAAAATAGCAAAGCTTATTTCAAAACCGTTTTTATTTAATAAATATCAAAACCTTTTATAAAGCGAAATAAACTTAGGGCTTTTGTTTATAATATCATTTTATAATATTCCTCAAAATACTAAGCCCTAATATACTCCCGATCGGTCAATTTAGCAAAATCTCCTTTTTGAAAACCCTAATTTCACATAATTTTGTAAATAAATATCAAACCTTCTCCAAACATGAAATTAACTTAGGGCTTTCTTATATAACATTATTTTAACATTACCTGTAAAAATCCAGACCCTAACTCCCACCCGATTGATCGAGTTTGATGATTTAAGCTCAAGAACCCTAGATTTAGAACTCGATTCAAACGTTGATATAATCTGAAATTGACATGGGGCTTTTGTAGATCATACCTCAAAACGTGGGACTGCAGGAGATCAGCTTCTAACTCCGAACGATTTGCTCGAATTTTGAAGATGAAGATCGTGGTAGTGGTTTAGGGTTTATGGAGATAAATCTCGTGAATTGGCGAGTTGGAAGGGTTGATTCAGGCTCCGTTTTATAGCAGTCGAAGTCGCAGGAGGGTGGCACACGTGTATATGTGAGTAATCGATCGAATTCAACACGTAAGAGGATCAAACGTGAAGAAAAAGTCGGCCTCGTGACGTTTTTCTGTCTGCATACGCAGCGCGTGTCGCGCCGGACCGAGGGATGGCCCTCGCGACACGCGGGGAAACTTTAGGCAAATGACAGTTTTGGTCCTCATACTTTTTATTTACATTTTGGTCCCCAGACTTCTACCAAATTATTATTTTATGCTTTAAAACATTATAGGGTATATTTATAAAAGTTTCTAAGGCTCGGGACATGCTCGATGATATACGTATACATACGTATATATATTTATATATATATATATATATATATGTATATATATATATATATCTTTCATTATTTGCGCTTTAGCCCCTCTAGCTTTTATTCTTCTATTATTTTATGTATCAAAACATTATGGGACATAATTTTAATGTCTTTAGGGCTCGGGATACCTTTGATAAGGTTTATATACTTTCGTACATTTAAATATATATATTTATCAATTTACATTTAAGCCCTTCTATTTATCATTTCATGCTCCAAATCACCTTAGGACATATTTATAATAACTCCTAAGCCTCGGGTTCATATAAATACGTATAAATACATATAGATACGTATAATACTCGTATACGTTATGTATTTCTTCATATTTTACCATTATTTCACCGTAAGGATACGTTCTTATTTATTTTTCACAGGTTTAACTATTCTAACATGTATTCCTACATATATATTCATCAATTGAATATTTCACATGCATTTAAGCCATTAGTATATATGTATGTATATACTTACACATAATACAATCGTGTGCACGTATTTCTTTCCGACTATCGTTTATTTCTATCATATTGACTTCTAAACACATATTTCACTTTGATATCACATATATCAATTATCATTCTTATAAAACATGTATTTATCTCATTTTATCAATCAATACGTGTATCATTCATATAAATCTTGCCCTTTATCAATTTATTACCTGTTAATTGGCAAACATGCATTTTTCATATGTTTCATCACGTTTAGCTATCTAACACATATATCATATGTATAAACACGTATAGCATTGAAATTCATTTCCATTTACCCATTTATCAACCCATAAGTATATCAATATACGTTTTAGCTACTTAACACGTATAGCACACGTATATAATTTGGGTTATGAAATTTTGGGGTGTTATACACATATATCCAGATAATTTACATATGTAAAATGATGTCAGCAGAATACTTAATAGTAGTATCATTAAATATGTAATATGTTGTTAGCAGAATGTTTAATAGCAGTAACATTTTTTACATATATAAATTCAAATAATATATGGAGATTTATCATTTTTTACATATGTAACACCCAGTGTCTGGTATTGAAAAAGTAAGAGATGGAAAGTAAAAAAAGAAAGATAAAAAGAGAGAAAGAGAAAAAAAAAGTAGGGGATAAGTAGCAATGATAAGTGTCTTAGTAAGTGAAAATGTAGGAGAGAGGTAACAATGATGAGTGTCTTAGAATTGAAAAAGTAGGAGAGAGAAAAGAGATAGAAGATTACTATAATACCCTTTTGAGTATTAAAGCCTTTATATAAAAGGTAAAAGAAAAAAAAAGATTATCTTTCAACCACAACCATTGATCATGAAGATCTATGGCTCTAAGAGGGTTTTCAAGGTATTCACAACTCAAGAGGTTCAAATGAGAACTTTTTATTTTAAGAACTTTTGAGAACTAAATCTCAACCACAAATTTCAGGGGGGGGGACCACTACAATTCATGGGAGGGGGGATACATGTAATAAACATGTGGCTCAAATTAGTTCTTTTTAGTTCTCAAATCAAATTGGTTCTCAAATGATCCTCTCCCTATATATATATATATATATATATATATATATATATATATATATATATATATAGGGTAAGGAGTCTGCGAAACCCCTTTTTTTTTGCGAAAACTTAAAAACTAACACTAAAACCTTCATAACTTTTACATACGTTAATATTTTTCTATGAAACGTGCACCAAAAATCTTAAAATTCTATTGTCTTTGATTCTGGAAAAGAAATTGATATTTCGAAAAAAAAAATTATTGCACATGTGTATTTTTAGTGCACATGTGCACCGTTTTCATTAGTACTACACAAATGAGAATTGTCATGCGAAAACATATTGTTTAGGTTAAAAAAATTTAAAAAAACTAAAATATTCATAGAACTAATGATAATTCTACATATGCACTATAACTATTAGTTATAGTGCACATGTGTATCATAAAATTTACAAAATTTTAAAATGTTTAATATATTTTCAGAGTTAAAGATAACACAATTATAAGATTTATGGTGCAATTTCTCTTTTAAAATATTAATGTATACGACACATATAAAGTGGTTTTTTATTAGTACACATGTGCACTAATAAAAAACCACGAAAAACTAACAAAATTATAACGTATTTGATGCGATTTTTCTAAAGAAAAAACATTAACGCATACTATATGTATGAGTTTTATTATTAGTGCACGTCTGCACTAATAAAAAACGACGAGAAGTTAAAGTTTTTTTTAAATTTTTTCCAGAATTAAAGAACTCATAATTCTAAGGTTTTTGGTGCAAATTTTTTAAAAAAATATGATTGTATGAAAAAGTTATGAAGGTTTTAGTATTAGTTTTTAGGTTTTAGGATTAGTTTTTAGGTTTTAGTATTAGTTTTTAGGTTTTCGCAAAAAGATGTGGTTTTTACATTATCCTTACCCTATATATATAGGGTTAGATTCAAATGAGAACTTTTTCTTTTGAGAACTAAATCTCAACCACTAATTTCAGGTGGGGACCACTATAATTCATGGGGGGGGGGGGGGGGTTCCATATATATAAACTAGTGGCTTAGAATGGTTCTTTTTAGTTCTCAAACCCAATTTGTTTCCAGAATTGAAGATAACGTAATTCTAAGACATTTGGCACCAATTTTATGAAAAAACATTAACGTATGAAGAAGTTATGTATGTTTTAATATTGGTTTTCGTGTTTACGCAATATAAAGAGTTTTCGCAGGATCCTTCCCCTATATATATATATATATATATATATATATAGGATAAATATAATGAAAACCTATTTGAGTTGGAAAAACCGTGGAAACTATTACAAAACGATTTTTTTCCTTCAAATTTTTTTGTAATGATTATATGCGTTAATACAAGCCCTTTGGTAAAAAAAAATTTAAAAAACGCCTAGTAGTTTTTTTTTTAAATTTCCGAAATCTGACATTACGTCATGTTACATATGTAACATTTATCTGTTACATATGTAAAATGTCTTGTTACATGTGTAATAAAATCTGTAAATACTTTTTTTTAAAAAAATCTCTAGGCGCTTTTTTATTTTTTTTCACCAAAACCATCAAAAATGAATGTAGAATCTATAAAAAAATACACCTAAAAAAATAACAAATTTTGAACGTCTTTTTTGGCCGGTTAACTTTTTTTTGCAAAAATATCAGTTCTTAAATATATATATTTTTTTTTAATTTACTTGGCGTTTTTTTTCTTCATAAATGGTGTTTTTTTTAAGTTAGAGGGTCACTATAAAAAAATCGGAACAAAAAAACAAACTTTTAGCTTAGTTTTCACGATTTTTTCCAACTCGGAGAGGTTTTCATTTTATCCATATATATATATATATATATATATATATATATATATATATATATATATATATATATATATATATATATATATATATATATATAGAAGGAGGTTCAAATGAGAACAAGTATTTTGCCTAAGATCGATGGGACAATCCTGGACCATTAGATCATTTAGTTGGATGGATGAGATTGAAGGAGATTTGGTAAGGGGAGATAAACCTAAATTAAGGATGGAAGGGCAATATAGGTATAGAACTCTTATTGACTTTTTTCAAGTTCCCCCTATTTTTTGAATGACCATAACTTTTTTCATACGACGTTATTTTTTTTTTAAAATTCACCATAATTATAGTCGCGTTTTTATCTTTAATTTGAGACTAGGTTTGCTCGATTTAGAGAAAAAAAATTTGACGTTTTTACGGCGTTTTCCAGATCAGTTTATACATTGTACTGGTATTTTTTTTTATGCTGATTGTGCTTGCGTTTGATTTTGCAAGTTTGTTAGACATCGTTTTAGTGTTGTTACTGCTTGATATTTACAAGAGCACAAAACTAACACAGATTTATACAAGCACATCCTTTAAAAACTTATAAAAAACTAAATAAAACAACATTTTTTTGTTAGTGCTGGTGTGCTGGTGTGCGTATGTTTCTGTGCTGATTTTGTGCTAGTGTGTTTGCATTTTCTGTGCTAGTGTGCTGGTATGTTTGCATTTTTATGTTGTTATGCTGGTGTATTGGAAAAACGCTAAAAAGTCAATTTTTTTCTCTCTAAATCGAGCAAACCTAGTCTCAAATTAAAGATAAAAACGCGAATAGAATCATGGTGATTTTTTTTTTTAAATTATGTCGTATGAAAAAGTTATGGCCGTTTTGAAAAACGTGGGGAAAATGAATAACTTCCAAAAATACAAATGGATGGAGGGATATGGACAATTACTGGATTTCCCCTGTCCGCATGGATCTTAGGCAAAACGCCCGTCCGCACGCGAACCGTACTCTCTCTCTCTCTCTCTATATATATATATATATATATATATATATATATATATATATATATATAGGATTTCAAAAATCAGATTGAAGTCGAAATTTGGAGGAGTGTCCAAATCAGATTGAAGTCGAAATCAGATTGATACCCGAACGTAATACATATAAGAAAAATATATAAGATGGTTTTTGTGGTTAATTTTTTTAAAGGCGTTTGAAACTATCCCCAATATCCAAGCAAGCTTATTCTATATGAGATTGCAACCATCCATACTAGAAATGATATATCAGGCTTGACTCATGCGGAAATACCATAAAAAAAGAAACCCACTACTTAAAAAATCTCCTTGAATCGGGTTTTGAACTTAAGGCTTCAAAAATCTTAAGCCCTAACCATCAACCCGATATCAGCTCCTATAGAAAGAATGTTAAAACAAAACCTAAAAGCAAAGTAAATACTTGTAAAATCGACAAACAATTATAGGGGATGCATGATATGATGCTCTCTTCCTCTTTATTAATTTGCATGTTACACTTTTTAAAACACCATAAGTGCCTATCTACATAGAATATATTCTATCATCGTCATTCCTTTGGTTTATTTTATTATGTGTGCGTTCTTTTTCTAAGGTTAGGATTCCAAACTCAATCAATCAAACAACCTTTGTTTATAAATACTTTATTGCATGAAAATGGTAAGTGTGTAATTGAAGTTTTTGTATTATAAGGAAGTTCATTTTAATAATATAGTTAAATTGTTAAATTCAATTTGTAGGTTAAATTGGATAACTTTTCTCTGATCCATGATTGTGAATATTTGTTGCGTAGACACTAGTAGTTACTTCTAATGTAGCAAGATCAACCCTTTTAAAGAATAATATTTTCTGTTCCAATTAAAAAAAAAAACCCTTTTAAAGAAACATGAGTTCTTGGAACTATGCATATCATGTTGTGCAATTATTTGAGTCCATGATCATAAAATAAGGTTCGTGTGGCAAGACCATTGGTTGGGACGAACTTCCGGAACTTATCCTCTTATATTCGATGACATTAAGGAAAGGATAAAATTATTGAACAAGATTGAAGAATATCACTTACCATTTTCTAAATACCTATAAAACTTTGCTTTCACAAGCTAACTACTAATTAAAGTAAGCATTATTACAAGTGTCACACCCCAACCGATGGCGTAATATGCTGGGGCGCGATAATTGTCTAGATGCACATAACACTAATTAAATGTTGTGATCTTTTTAATCAACTCATTTCATAGCAATAGAATAATACATGATAATTCAATACAATCAAATGATAAATTACAGATTAACTTAATTAATTTAGGTCTCACTAAGTCTACATGCATCCTAAAATGTCATCAACACGATCAACAACATCAACAACAAAGCCTGCAATATGTATAAAATAAAGGTCAACTACGAATAATTGGTGACTAAACATAGGTGTAACGTACATTATAGATTTAAAACATGCGATTCAAGGAGTTAAGTCTAAACATATATGATAAACATCAAATGAATCAAAGCACATAATAGGCGACGCACTCAAGCCCTCGGTATTTAGGCTTATAGTCACAAGGCGCCACACGCGAGGCAAGCCAAGTGGGTTGCCACACCAATAAATTTATTATTGTAACCCCGGCTCAATGTGTTAATGAGATACGTCAAATCGTTCCATCGTTCAATCGTTCCATCGTTCAATCGTTCCATCGTTCAATCGTCCCATCGTTCAATCGTTCCATCGTTCAGAGAAATAATTCACACAAGTATACACATAACAATCACATCGATCGCATTTAATTTTAGAATAAAGCATAAAGAGTAAACGTTCTAATAGCGTACATGTTGCACCTCAAAACAGTAAAAGAAAATGGGTTATGAATACTCACCTGACATGGAGACTCAATTTGAAAGGATGACACCACGAAACGATTAGACTCGAAGACGACCTTGATGACTAGACGAGTTAGAGAAAAAGAATATATAATTAGATAAATGAATTTACTTCACAACACAACTGACTCGACGATTTGTTAGTGATTTAATGAGATGATACGTACGTTATGATAAATGGGTCAATCCTAAGGCTAAGGATAAAATCATAGAATCCTACATAAACCGATCTTGTCATGAAAAACAATTTAGGTCGAAGTAACTATATGCACACAAAAATAATGTTGTAATAATGTAAACGCTAGGTCTAACATGAAAGTTCTAGGTTTATTCATAATATATCATGAAATCAACAAACTAATCATGGTAGAACATACATGGCACGAACTTAGTCATAACACATCATACATAGCATGAATCTAATCATTTTATCGCAATGATGAGGAATATAAATCTAGCTGATGTGTTCGGAACTACACTAAAAATGATATTAAAACCTAGACCTAACCCTAGACCTAGACACACCTAATTTTACCGAAACTACCTAAACTAAACCGAACCCTAAGGCAAGTGTACCTGTCGGATTGTAGCTAAGCTAAGGCAAGACCGGGAATATCGAACCCTAGAGACACTCTATAGACAAAACTAACCTAGGACCTAAGAATTGGAAATTACTGAGAAATTTGGGTTTTTAATTGAGGATTGATTTAACTAAAAGTAACTAACACTAGCAAACGACAGCAGAGCAATCCTTGAGGAAACTACCAAATGAGAGAAGACACCACCTAGACCTCGAATCCCAATTAACATCTATGATCAAACCTGACCTTGACAATTCTAATGGATCCTAGTTCACCTTTTAAGTCCTTCCTAGTAATTGTTTCTAACGCTCGAACAGGAGTTCACCTTTTAGGTACTTCCTACCTCAGCTAAACCTAACCACCCTCGAATCTAATCTGTAACATCCCAAAATTTGAGAAATACATGATTAATGTGATTAATACACATGATATATGTGTTAGAAAGCTAAACGTGTTAAAACGTTTGAAAAATGCATGTTTACCCATTACCGGGTAATAAATCAATAAACGATAGTATTGCATGAATGATATATGTGTTAATTGATAACATGAGGAAAGAAAATGAAATAATATGTGTTTATATCAAAGATAATTGATGTTAGCATGAAAAACGTAGCTAAACGTTTATATGATGGAAATAAATGATAACCGGGAGAAAATAAGTTTACACGATTACATGATATTGAAATCATGTATAGATATATGTCTAATTATATGAATGCATGTGAAATATTCATTTAATGGATATATACGTGGAAATACGTGTTTGGATAGTTATACGTGTGGAAAAATGCATGCTTAATAATTAACAAGAAAATAGAAGGGTAGAAAGTGTAAATTATGGAAATACACAAATATATATATGTATATACATTATTATATATGACCCGAACCTTCAAGATTGTTAGAAACATGTTTAGGAAGGTTATAAGATGTAAAATGATAGTTACATCAAAAGATTAGGGTTTAATATGCATAAGATAAAAGTTAAAGGGTTAAAAGTGTAATTTATTTAAAGTTATGAATACTTACGGATATTATACGTATCTATAACTATTATAAGTATCCCGAGGCTTATAATGTATTATAAAAATATCCTAAAGTGGTTCGGAACATAAAATAATAAGTGTTGTAAAGTTAGAAGGGCCAAAGGTGTAAATAATGAAAAATATATATAAATATATATAAAAATATATACATATGTATACGTACATCATCGAGAGTGTCCCGAGCCTTAGAAACTTTATTAAACATGTTTTATAATAGTTCGGTGCATAAAATAATAGTTTGGTAGAAGTCTGGGGGCTGAATTGTAAATAAAACATAGAGGGACTAAAACTGTCATTCTGGCAAAGATGCCAGGCGGTACGCGCGGACCCAGCCCCTACCTGGCGCGATACGCGAGCCACATCAGGTCGCGTTTTAGCCTTGGCTCGATCTTGCAGCCGAAGTTACTCCCTTCCACGCGTCGTTTTCTTCAAATTAGTCACTGGTATGCGTGTAGGAACCCTGGGCGACCTCGAAGGTTATAAATAGAAGCCGAAATCGTTCCATAACACTTGCCAATTTACGAGATTTATCTCCTTTAAAACCCTAACCTCGTCCGCGATCTTCTTCTGCGAAATTCGAGCAAACGGTGAAGTGTTTGGAGGCCATCTCCAGCAGTCCTAGGTTTCGAGGTATGCTCTACAAAACCCCTCAATCAATTTCAGTTAATATCATGTCTAGATTAGAGATCTAAAACTAGGTTAAAATTAGGGTTCTTGAGCATAAATTGTCAAATTCGGGTGATCGGGTGGGAGTTAGGCTCTGAATTTTTGTAGGTAATCCTAATTTAATGTGTTTTAAGAAAGCCCTAAGTTTATTTCACAATTGGAAAAGGTTTGATTAAGGTTTTGTAAACGGGTCAAAAATTAGGGTTTTCGTGTCGTTATTCTGCCCAAATCAAGCAAACGGTTTTGAATTAAGCTTTGCCATTTTAAAGGATATTATAAAATGGTATAATGGATAATACCCTAAGACGGTTTTGAATAAAAATGAGTTTTGACAATAAAATGGGAATTTTATGAAATTAGGGTTTCGAAATAAGGTTATTTAATATAAAATAATCCGGAGGGTTTGGGGACTTGAATTTTGGTATGGTAACATGTTTATATATATAATAAACATATATGGGTTTAAAATGGATAAATAATGAAGTATTGAAAATACCGAGTTAATCGGATATTAGAAGTTCGTGCGGACCGGAAGGGTAAACGCCTGTACACTGGGGTTTCTGGCATAGCGGGGGTGTCGCCATCCCATCTGGGCAATGGCAACACTGGGCGATCCCGGAGTGAGCGTTTACTTATAGGAATGCGCGTCTTCGTATTATCATTAAAAGAAAAGGATAATTGCCTATAAGGGCATTTTGGTCATTTTGACCTATTAAAAGGACAATCTTAATAAAAATATAATATTAAGATAATAAGAGATAGAAATAAACATAGGGAGTGTTTATTGTATGAAACTTTGCGTTAACGCCATACGATACGCAAATTAGGTTAAATCGGGAATCATTGCGGAAGTTCCGTTCGTGTAACGAGTTAAAGACATAAGGTGAGTTCTATGAGCCCATTTTTAAATATTTTAAATGTTTTAAATGTTTTCGGGCTGATATACATACAAATGTTATAAAATGCATCTAAATGATTTATAACTGAAATGTTGCGTATCTGAACTATTGAATTACCTTTGAGTAAATATATATCAGATTGCTAAGGTGCTAATTGATAAATGGATATATTGAACTATTAAATTATTGTTGGATTGATATATATATATATATGTGAACTGTTATGGAAATGCATATACGTGAAATATCTTGAATTGATAAACTGTTAAAAGGCTTTTGTGATAATATATATAGAAATATATATATGATATGTTATGAAAATGATATTAAATCATTGTACGTGTTATAACATAATTATAATGACTGTGATATGATATGTGTTATATTTGCTTCGAAATTAAATAGTCAAGTGATAAAGGAATTATTAGTAAACGTTATAGTGAATATGTATGATTATATGAGAACAGGTGATGCATTTGCTTTATTATTATGTGGTGGATACGCCGCTGGTACTTCCTATATATATACATAATAATATTAGTTACCCAGTATATCAGAAGTGTGGAGGATACGCCCTGTATACATACACTAACGATAAATTGGGGGATGTCCACTTGTTGCAGTATATGAAGACCTTATCACTGTTTACTAATAATCTTAAGTCTCTTGGGTATTTAACTAGGGGCGGGTAGTAGTACAGAGGGAGTTAAGAGGTAGTGTTGCTCAATGGGATTAGAGACCACTACAAATAGAAAAGGGAAAAAGCTACTGTCCGTTATAGGGAATGCTCTAGAAGGGTAAACTCGGCAGTAAGCAAATAGGGGAAGGCGGTGCAACTGTCCGTTACAGGGAATGCCCTAGAAGGGTAAACTCGGCAGTTAGCAAATAAGGGAAAGCGAGACAACTGACCGTTATAGGGAATACCCTAAAGGGGTAAACTCGGCAGTCCGCAAAGATGGTTTCTCTGCTTATAC
The DNA here is from genome assembly GCA_039602395.1 of Deinandra increscens subsp. villosa. NCBI lineage: Eukaryota > Viridiplantae > Streptophyta > Magnoliopsida > Asterales > Asteraceae > Deinandra > Deinandra increscens. The sequence goes on from JBCNJP010000002.1 coordinate 2,703,692, forward strand.
ATTAGCAGGGTTTACACTGGTAATAAATGTTGGGGTTGTAGGAAGGGATAGCGGAATAAATGGTTTTATAGGGGTGTTTCCTGTTAAGGAATATTATGTGTTTTATAATTGTGATATATATATTATA
>JBCNJP010000002.1:2704318-2726352 GCA_039602395.1 Deinandra increscens subsp. villosa
CAACCGAAAATCTTCCAAGCGCAATATTCCTTACAGACAACTAACGGAGTTTAACGGAGGAACAAACAAACGTCGAATATACGAGGAACGTCAAAATATATAAAACGTATAACGTTAATAAGAAGATATAAACTTAAACGGCTACCTAAAATCATAAATAATAATTCTCAATTCTCTATTTTAACGTCACATAAAATCATAGGTTTTTAAATCTATAACTTCCGTATATTTAAAGTACATAAATTATAAATAATGAATTGTAATTAAATCATTTAATTACACAAAATTATAAATATCATTAAATCATATGTATATGTATTTATATGTTATAATTCCATATAAAATCATAGAATTTCAAACGTTTAAACTTTCGGTGCATGCTCGTAGTGATTGATCACACAAAACCCTAATGTGCTAAAGTCAACAGGTCAACACGGTTAAGCACATAAATGTTCACACAACATTTAATACGTTTTATGTTCAGTTAATGCCAGAAAATGACCTAAAAAGTCGGATTGTCACAGTATCCCCTTGTTGAAGAATTTTCGTCCTCGAAAATTGCGTAACGCGGTAAAAGTTAATGAGCTAGACACAAAGAAAAGAAAATCAGTCGTCACATCATCCCCTTGTTGAAGAATTTTCGTCCGCGAAAATTAAACCAGTACCTGAACTAGACGAAGGCTGATCCTTGAATAGTCTGGGATATTTCTTCATCATCTGATCTTCGCGTTCCCATGTGAATTCAGGACCATGTCTCGAGTTCCAACGAACTTTAACGATTGGGATCCTTCTACGTTTTAATTGTTTAACTTCCCGGTCCATAATTTCTACCGGTTCTTCGATAAATCGAAGTTGTTCATCCACATGTAACTCCTCGAGTGGAGTGATTAATGTCTCATCAGCTAAACATTTCTTTAAATTCGACACATGGAAGACGTTATGGACCCCACTTAGCTCTGCTGGTAAGTTTAGCTCATACGCTGATAGACCAACTCTTTTAACAATCTCAAATGGCCCAATGTATCTTACGTTTAACTTACCATGTTTACCAAAACGTACTACACCCTTCCAGGGTGAGACCTTTAATAAGCCCTTGTCTCCTTCCTCAAATTCCAAAGGTCTTCGCCGTTAATCAGCATAACTTTTCTGTCTATCTCGTGCGGCTGCCATACGATTACGAATTTGAACGATTTTCTCTGTTGCCTCGAGTACCAACTCAGGACCTGTGAGTTGACTGTCACCAACTTCCGTCCAACAGAGAGGTGATCTACACTTTCGCCCGTAAAGTGCTTCAAATGGAGCTACACCAATACGGGTGTGGTAACTGTTGTTATAGGAAAATTCCACTAAGGGTAAGTGTTTATCCCAACTTTCACCGAAATCGATCGCACATGCACGCAGCATGTCTTCAAGAGTTTGAATGGTCCATTCACTTTGACCATCGGTCTGAGGATGATATGCAGTACTCATATCCAGACGCGATCCCAATGCTTCATGTAAAGATTCCCAACATTTGGATGTAAATCGAGCATCTCGATCTGATATAATAGAAACTGGTACTTCATGTCGCGAGACGATCTCTTTAAGATAAATTTTGCCTAATGTCTCGGAGGTATCCGTTTTCTTGATTGGTAGAAAATGTGCCGACTTGGTTAGGCGATGAATAATTACCCAAATTGTATCACATCTACTTGTTGTACGGGGTAACTTTGTGATAAAGTCCATAGCAATTCCCTCCCATTTCCACTCGGGAATTTTTGGTTGTTGAAGTAACCCTGCTGGTTTCTGGTATTCCGCCTTAACTTTGGAACAAGTCACGCACTTGCTTACGTAAGTGGCAATGTCGGCTTTCATCTTAGGCCACCAGTAAATCAGTTTCAAATCTTGGTACATCTTATCCGAGCCTGGATGAATAAAGTAACGAGACTTATGGGCTTCATCCATAATCAATTCCCTCAAATTTCCATACACGGGAATCCATATTCGGTTCGCACAATACCGGATACCATCGGATCTAACTTCCAGTAACTTATCCATACCCCGCAAGGATTCTAATTCAATGTTCTCATCTTTGAGTGCTTCGAGTTATGCATTCCGGATCTGATCAGGTAATCTTGTATGAATAGTAAGTTGCAATGCACGAACTCTTCTAGGCTTGGGGTTATCCTTCCGGCTTAAGGCTTCGGCTACTACATTAGCTTTGCCTGGATGGTACCTAATTGCGCACTCGTAGTCATTAAGAAGTTATACCCAACAATGTTGTCTCATGTTCAACTCCTTTTGAGCAAAGATATGCTCGAGACTTTTGTGATCAGTGTAGATAGTACACTTTGTACCATAAAGATAATGTCTCCAAATTTTCAACGCGAAAATGACTGCTCCCAACTCTAAATCATGAGTTGTATAATTCTGCTCGTGAATCTTTAATTGACGTGAGGCATAAGCTATGACTTTCTCCCTTTGCATCAGCACGCAACCTAATCCTTGCTTCGATGCATCACAATACACCACGAAATCATCACTACCCTGTGGTAGGGATAATATTGGCGCGCTACAAAGTTTCTGCTTTAGTAGCTGAAAAGCAGCGTCATGCTTTTCATTCCAGTTATACGTCGTTCCTTTATGCGTTAGCGCCGTAAGGGGTCGGGCTATCTTTGAAAATCCCTCAATAAATCGTCTATAATAACCTGCTAAACTAAGAAATTGGCGAATTTCCGTGGGTGTCTTAGGCGCAGGCCAATTCTTAATTGCCTCAACTTTGATTGGATCAACGTGAATCCCCTGATCATTAACGATATGACCACGAAATTGCACCTCACGCATCCAGAAATCACACTTTGAAAATTTTGCATACAATTGCTCCTTCTTGAGTAACTCTAAGATCAAACGAAGATGTTGTTCGTGCTCCTCCTTAGACTTAGAATATATCAGAATATCATCAATGAAGACGATGACGAATTTATCGAGATATGGCTTGCAAACGCGATTCATCAAGTCCATGAAAATCGCTGGTGCGTTGGTTAACCCAAATGGCATAACCATGAACTCATAATGACCATAACGAGTTCTAAACGCTGTTTTCGAGACATCCTCCTCGCGGACTCTCAGTTGGTGATAACCTTATCTTAAATCGATTACGAAATAATAGCTAGATCCTTGTAGTTGATCAAACAAATCATCGATTCGGGGCAAGGGATAACGATTCTTGACAGTCACTTTGTTGAGTTCTCTGTAATCGATGCACATTCGAAAGGTTCCATCTTTCTTTTTAACAAACAACACTGGAGCTCCCCAGGGCGATGAGCTAGGCCTAATAAATCCCTTTTCAAGTAGTTCTTGAAGTTGAGTATATAGCTCTTGTAACTCATTTGGTGCCAAACGATAAGGTGCACGAGCAATAGGTGCTGCTCCAGGAGCAAGATCAATCTGAAATTCGACTTCTCGATGAGGCGGTAGACCTGGTAGATCTTCAGGAAAGTCCTTCACTATCGGGATATCTTCAATTCTCTTCTCCTCATTTGTTTTCACTGAAATTGAGTATATAGCTCTTGTAACTCATTTGGTCACACCCCAAAAAATCCCACGCGTGACAACGCGCCGCATGGAGCGTGACAAACCAGGATCGAACACATTAGCCATACGAACAGTCTATATGCAATGTAAAAGTAAAACCAAAGTAAATGTGTTTTTAAATGCGGAAGCGTAAACGACAAAAGTTGTAATAATTGTTCAAGCGCCAAAACATGCACAAACCAAAAGTTAATGAGTTTAAAAAATATTAAAGTCTATGATGCATGCATGACAATAATAATCCTTATGTGGTGCATCCTAGATCGGGGCAGACAATCCAGTTTAGCGACCTGAGAAATAACATGCTAAAGTGTCAACACAAAGGTTGGTGAGTTCACAGGTTTAATCAGTTCATCAGTTTAGCAGTTCAGTAAAATCCAGATAATATATCAATAGTTAGCTAGACTATTTTCAAGAAATCAGTGCACGTTTGACTAGATCAACTAGCTATCCAGTTACTGAAGCTCGACAAGTTCAATTGTGCCTCGTTAAGACTAAGAAGTTTATAACACCCGTTTGATATCCAATCGTGCCAGAGCGACTGACCCGGGTGGGGCTGTCAAACCCAGTAGATCTACTAAATAAGTTCCCGCTGATGTCACATTGACAGTAACTATAAAGTGAGGGCTTTATCATAAGTGTGCCACTATCATTCAGGTGATATATATCTAACAGTTTAAGTGTTTGCATGTTAATCTCCCCCAACAGGATTAAAATAAGTAAAATGGGGCCGTGAAACTCACCTTAGGTTGCTCAGCAAAGTTTCCAGATAAAACAGTTAATTCAAGTAGCAAGAACGAGTCTTGTGCAAGCAATCAATCACCTAACGAGCATTCAAGTATAAGTGTGTGTTCTATAAACTACTGAGTCTAACGTAAACGATAAAAACGAAGGATCGTGAAGTTCGGAATAAGTCGAGGATGGCACGTGTGCCAAGTCCGAGCGATTATCGAAATAACGCGAGAAATACAATATATAACTTTAATATATATTTTCTAGGTACAAGGATTAGAAAAATAAATAAATAAATAAATAAATAAATAAATAATATATTTATTTAACCCAAACGTGCAAATGGCATTAATAACGGATTACAAAACGAGATCCATATTTATAAAATTCCAACCGAAAGTATCTAATCGTTTCAATGAACCAACGACATACGTATACACATTAAATTTCATGAAAATATATTTATTTTACCATCTCTCATAAAACCATAATTCTTGAGTTTAATATATATATATATATATATATATATATATATATGGATTTAATAAAATTAGATTTTTGTTTAAAAATGTCAAAGTTTACGGGTTTAACAATCAATATACATTTATACGGGTTTAAACATTCTTAAGAAATTGTTTTAAACAAGTTTTAGTTTGAACCAACCCATTGAACAACAATTAAAAATAAAACAGCAAAACATGAAGGTCGCAAGGGTCGAACCCGCGACCTCCCCATTCACAGCACAACACTAGTACCACCCGGCCAGCGCCCTGATTGTGTTATTGGGCCGATCGAATTCATATTATCTATTCACAGCGACCAGAAAAAGGCTACGGGAAAAATAAGGAATTAAAAAGGACGAGACCGGGACTCGAACCCGCGTCTCTCGCTAACACAACCAGTGACCGGACCGCTAAGCCAGATTAGCGTCTGGTTATTATTCGGAAATCAATATTTATAACCCGACCCGGACGATAGTCATCTTCTCCATACAAAAATTCCGATGATCGAAACCCTAGTTCCGGTCGCCGGAAAAACGTAAAACACAGGAAACACAAGAAAAGGGTGCGACTAACATAGTGAGTGATTTACCTTGAGTAGGAGATGAGAGATTGTCTAGTTTAAGCACCGAAACGAGTCCCGAATCTTAGATGCGAACACCAAGAACCGTCACGGTTTGAACTTTCGATGACACCTGGTTGCTCGTAACGGTCTTGCGATCGTTGTGGTGATCGAAAGGTGATGTAACAGTGTGGGACAGAGGTGGTTTCAGTGGTGTTTTCGAGTCGCCGGAAAATGAGAAACGAGAGAGACGAAAGATGCGAGAGAGAGGGAGTCTGAGTTATGGGTTGCTAATGATCGTCGACTGTAATATTGTGATCAAGTAACTGATGATTGATGATGAATTAAGGCACGTAAATGAGAAGCGGGGATCTCGGTCGGTGATCGTCGACTGTTACCGAACTTGTTTCTCAAGTATGCCCTAATGGCAAAATTGGTCCCTCATATAGTTAACCTTGTGACACCTTGTTTAAGGAAATTACATTTTTGGCTTACTCAAGTTTTGTCAAAGGAAATAGTTTAGTAAATGGCAGAAATAATCCCTCTAGTATATAAAGAATAACGACATCTAACGGAGTTTAACGGAGGAACAAATAAACGTCGAATATACGAGGAACGTCAAAATATATAAAACGTATAACGTTAATAAGAAGATATAAACTTAAACGACTACCTAAAATCATAAATAATAATTCTCAATTCTCTATTTTAACGTCACATAAAATCATAGGTTTTTAAATCTATAACTTCCATATATTTAAAGTACATAAATTATAAATAATGAATTGTAATTAAATCATTTAATTACACAAAATTATAAATATCATTAAATCATATGTATATGTATTTATATGTTATAATTCCACATAAAATCATAGAATTTCAAACGTTTAAACTTTCGGTGCATGCTCGTAGTGATTGATCACACAAAACCCTAATGTGCTAAAGTCAACAGGTCAACACGGTTAAGCACATACATTTTCACACAACATTTAATACGTTTTATGTTCAGTTAATGCCAGAAAATGACCTGAAAAGTCGGATTGTCACAAGCATGTTCTTGATCATCGTGTGAAGTATCAAGTACTAGACAAAAGCTACAAAAGAGGCTGTGTCTGAAGTGACCCGAACTGCCAGTTTGGGTGCACACGAACTGACCCGAAGTGGCAATTCGGGTGATGTCCAGTTCGCACAACTTGGTACAATTATAAATAGCTTCGTCTTGTATAGAATTGGGACTTTTGATCAGATCTTCTGTGTGTATTTTCTATGTGTACTCTGAAAGTCTAGTAATAAAATTCCATATTGTATTTACTCTTTGTGTCTCGTTTATTAACTCGAATTACATGTTTGATCATTGATCGAGTAGACGATTCTCAGCTCACGAACTTACAGAGTTGAACATGAGGCAACGCAGATGTGTGGAACTGTTTAATGATTATGAATATGCTATTAAGTATCATCCGGGTAAAGCTAATGTAGTAGCCGACGCCCTGAGTCGTAAGGAGACGAAATCGAAGCGTGTTCATGCTCTATAGATGACAATTCACTCAAGTTTGCCAGATCAGATTCGGAAAGCTCAGTTAGAAGCGCTGAAATACGAGAACTTGGAATCTGAATCCTTACGCCGCTTGGATAAACAGTTTGAGATCCAATCGGATGGAGCTCAATACTTTGCTGGGAGGATATGGGTGCCTCAGCATGGAAACTTAAGGCAACTAATCATGGATGAATCTCATAAGTCTCGGTATTCTGTACATCTAGGTTCGGATGAAATGTACAATGATTTGAAGTCTATTTATTGGTGGCTAAAGATGAAGGCTGACATCGCCACTTATGTGGGCAAGTGTTTGACTTTCAAAAGTCAAAATTGAGCACCATAAACCGTCAGGTTTGCTACAGCAGCCAAACATCCCAGGGTGGAAATGGGAGAGTATCATGATGGGTTTCATAAAAAAGTTACCTAAGACCCCTAGTCAATGCAATACGATCTGGGTGATTGTTGATCGATTCACGAAGTCAGCTTATTTCTTGCTAATTCGGGAGCCTGACAAGATGGATAAGTTGGCTCGTATATACATGAAGGAAGTTGTCTCACATCACAGTGTTCCCTTATCTATTATATCTGATCGAGATACGTGATTCACCTCGCACTTTTGGAAGTCCTTGCATAAGGTATTGGGAACCCAGCTCGACACGAGTACGGCTTATCATCCTCAGACTGATGGTCAGAGCGAAAGGACTATTCAGACAATGGAGGACATGCTCAGAGCATGTGTGATAGATTTCGGTAACAACTGGGAATCTCACCTACCGTTGGTGGAGTTTCCCTACAACAATAGTTATCACACAAGCATTGGAGCATCTCCGTTCAAGGATTTGTATAGACGTAAGTGTTGGTCACCTATCTGCTGGGCAGAGGTGGTTGACAGCCAGCTTATCGTTCCTGAACTTATTCACTAGATAACCGAGAGAATCATTCAAATCCGATATCGCTTAGCAGCAGCTCGTGATAGACAGAAAAGTTACACCGATAAGCATTGGTCCAGTTGCTTATAGAATGCATTGGTCCAGTTGCATTGGTCCAGTTGCTTATAGATTAAATCTTCCAGAGGAGCTAAAATCTATGCATAACGTATTCCGTGTATCTAATCTGAAGAAATGTCTATCGGATGAATCGCTCGTAGTTCCACTTGAGGAGTTGGAGATTAACGAGCAATTGCGTTTCGTAGAGGAGCCAATAGAGATAATAGATAGGGAAACTATATAGCTCAAGCAAAGCGAAATTCCCATCGTCAAGGTTTGATGGAATTCGAAGCGTGGACCAGATTTTACCTGGGAACGCGAAGATCAGATGATGAGGAAGTATCCAAACTTGTTTAGATAACCCGTGACGATGGCCGGGGTTACTCCTTAAATTTATGGATGAAATTTCTTTAAAGGAGGGGATGATGTGATAATCTGAAAATTTATGTGATAATCAAGAAACTTACTTGATAATTTAAAAACTTACGTACTAGTTTTTTTAACTTTTATGAGAATCTAAAAACTTTATCTTTTACTCTTGAATAAACTGTTAAACCTTGATTTTTACTGTTGAGTAAAGCGCGAAACGTTATTTTACTGTTGAGTAATATGTTGTAACTTGATTTCTCACTACTTGCAATGGAGTTGCAACGGTTAAACTTGTGGACACTAATACACTTAACGTGGTTTCAATCTTAATTTTCGGGATAAAATTCTTTAACGAGGGAAGGATGTGACATTCTGGCCCTCCGGGTGGGACCCGAGCCTTAGAAACGGATAAAAACTGATAAAATTGACAAAGTGGGAGGTGCGTATATAGGCGTAGTATGTCAATTAAGGTATTAGAAGAGTCTAGTAGGCTCAAAACACTTCACAAACATCACACAAAAGTTGGAGGCTCGAAACATTGGTGAAAAACTAAAAACGGCTATGTGTCATGAAATACGTCCAAACTGATACGTGAATTTAATTGCATGATCGTAAATTGTTATATGGGAAGTTTATACTTGATTATATTGGATTCGATGTGATAAAAATGATGGTGAATTGAAAATGGAAGAAAACGTTGAAAACCATGACAGAAAATGCGAAAAACGGACAAAACGGATTGCGGTCAACAAAAGTCAAAGGGGCTGCCGGACAGGAACTCTAGGCGTATCGCCTAGAGCAACCCAAGGCTCCAAGCAATACGCTTGGAGGACTGTTCCAGCAAAACCCTAATTATCCACTATTTAAGCATATTTAGCCACCACCTTTTCATATCATCACTTCCAGACGTCCCATCACTCTCATTTATGATTATAAACCTTCTCATATTCAATCATCACCAAGATCCTTGCTTTTATTCAAGATTCAAGCCCCGATTTCATCCTTGATCATCTTACATCTTTCAGTATGTGTTTTTCCTTGTTTTGCTTGTTTTAAAGATGTCAAGATCCAAGCTTTATGATGGATCTAGGTCTGATTTATGATGTTATGATGATATCAAGTTTAGATCTAGTGTTTATGATGGTAAATATTGCATATATGAATAAAAAATGTGGCTTTTGTGCATGATTTGATGATACATGCTAGATCTAGGGTTTTTCATGAGAAAACATGCTTTCTTGTGAATAAAGCTTGATAATTTGTGTTAGATCTGTGTTTTAATGACTTGATAATTACAGATCTAGGGTTGATGTGCAATAAAGTTGCTAAGTTTAAGTGAGATCTATGATGGAAACTCGATTTCGGTAGTCATGCATGTTAGATATTAAATAAAAGCACTTGGTTTATGTTGGATCTACTATGAAGTTGCTTGATCTAGGTTAATGGATGCATGATAGTGTATAAAGTTGTAAACTTGATGTTCAAATGCATGTGGATTATTTTATAAAAATTATTTACAAGAAAATATAGTGAAAATGGCCTGTTAGGTCAAAATGGCATTCATGCATGTGGTTAGGAATCTATGACATGGCTTGAAATGTATAAATGGATGATCTATGTGACTTACATGAGATGATGATGATGTATAATCATAGGATTAGCCTACATGTGGTAAATATATATATTTTGGAAAATAAATAAACTATGAAAATACATGTGTAAGAGCATGAGATTACTTGATTATGTGTTTGCATGTCATTAGTCAAATTAATTATAAATTACATGAGTGTACAAGTCCTAAGTCTCATATCTCGGTGGGAATGACAAGACTTTGTACGATAGCCCCGTCGATCATACATCGTATACACAGGATAATGTCATAAGTAATTGTGACGCGTTATGTTTATCATGATACAATGTGTTGTATATGTGACACATGTTAGGTTAAGTCTAGAAAACCTAAATTCAATCTCCAATGTGTATTCGAGTCCACTTGTCTAATGTCCGCACGTTGTCGGGACGGTTGGTCAAACATAGTCAACACTCACAAGATTGCGTGTCATAGGTGGAGTCTAGGTGGAATTCACCTTCTCTAACTATTTGGAAACGTAATTGCACCCTAAGGTGAGTTCTCGGTCCCTCTTTTTAGCGCGTTATGCTTTTGGGAGAGAAGACATGTGGTAAGCTTATTTCTGTTGAGAAATATTAAACTATTTTCTATTGACAAAATGCTTAAAGATTTCTGTTGAGAAAATGTTACTTGTTTTATATACTATTTGTAACCCATAGGATGTGTGATTCCTAGGTGGGTTACGCCTTATTGAGGGTAACTGGTTAATTTACACTTTTAAATATATGGTTATTTATTTACTTGTACAAACTCCGAGAATTCACCAACCCTGCGTTGACACTTTACATGTTTCTTCTCAGGTCCTGAGGGGGTTTGCTAAGGAGTGCAATTTAGGTATCATTCATGGTGTCTATTGCATGGGTTGTAATAATTCAACCCTTTCTGTCACCTTGGGCGAACAAACATCTTAAATTGTTTTATCAATTGTCGCTTCCGCTATTTTAAACTTAAACCTAATTACGTTATTATGCTTCCGCTTAGCTTTCAAATAACATTTTACTCTAATAAACTATTCTACAAATGTAAACTTGTTGTTGAGTTGAGCATATAGATGTTCAAAGTATCTGACGACGCAGATCCTAGTCTGGCTCGCACACCTGTTCGCGGTATTTAGGCAGGCGTTCATTGGTGTGACATCTGTAAAACTATAGAATCCTCATATTGTAGAGATTATGTTGACTTTCTCTTCTAAGGATGTTTGTGATCTTTTCTTCTAATACGTGACTGTTTTCTATTACATTTAGATTTGTTCTAACAATCACCCCTAAGTATTTGAAGAATGTAAATAGACAGAGAAAAAGATCATTTTCATTGATCAATCAAAAATACCAAAATTTTTTATACATATTTTTCTAGAGTAGCCCTTCTAGTGAGAGAGTTTATCTTAAACTTATATGGTTTGCTACATTCTTCAAGCAGAGTTTAAAAGATGATTCTTTCTCTTTGTAGTGTAGTTATCTCTATTTTAATGATTTCTTTTGTTCCTCCATCATTTGTCTTGCAGTTGTTTAAGACGAAGAGAAAGAAGTTTAGAGCTTGATCAGTATATCTTTTTTTCTCATTAACTCTAAAGAATCTTATTTCCTCTTTGTGATCTTTAAAGTATAGTCCTGGATTTTGACCTATGACTGCTATTCCAGATCCTCTTCGGGAAACTCCAGGAGGGAGATCTTCATTTGGTTTTGTTAGATATAGCTGAGGTAGATCTATTTCTTTGGTAAGTTGTATATCTACTTGAGCTTGCCTTCTGAGGATTCTTTTTCCAGCTTCCATACCTTTATAGAGGGCAGTGCTGATCCTTTCAGTTTTGATGATTTGTTTGAGAAGATTCTTAGGAATGAGATTAGCTGAATCAGATTCATTCTCTTCGGATCATTGTCTGTAAATTCTCTTGAGCTTTTATATAGAGTAATGACTTGATAATTGTTGAAGTGATCCACCCAGAGATGTTTTGGCATTAGGTGAGCTTTGATACTTATGAACTCTGTGATTGTGGGCATCGTGTAAATGGAGTCTTCTTTAACCTTTTCTTTGAATACTCTGACATATGTTTTCTTAAAAAGTGGACTCATTGAAGGTCTATATCCCTCTTTCTTTAGCAGTTTTTCGTACAACCCTCTTACCTCTTCCCAAATTTTATGTCGCATGTTTTGTTTATCAGTGTAGTCATCTTCAAAGGCTGATGTAGAGATGAATGATCCTTCTAGTGAAGATGATTTTTTTTTCTTGTGAAGATGGGAGGTTTGTTTTGATGCTTCAGCAGTAGAGGGGTTGAGAGAGGTTGGTTTTTGAGGTTCTTTTCTTGATGATGAGAATGGGGGAGGAGGAGGAGGATGAGGCATATCTTCTGAAGCATTGACTGGAGATTTGCTTCTTTTTAAGTTTTTCCTTCTTAGAGGTTGTTCCTCCTCTTGCTCAGAGATGTCTTCATCTTGAATTTTGGCTTTCTTTGAAGGTGGTTGAGTAGGAGCAATTCTGATTTTCCTCGTGTCTTTCTTCCTCAGCTTTTGTTTCCATTCTTTTTCAAGCTTTGTTACCTCATGTTCTTGGAAGGAGTGTTTGATTTCTAGATTTGTTAAAGTCATCTGATTCTTTGTGAGGTTTGTCTTGACATGACTCGGTATTTCTCTTGCTTCTCTCAGTTGACTTTTTCCTTCCTCTTCAGGGACTTTCTTCTTGTTAATCAACTCTGTAGCTAGTGCTTGATTTTTCTTTCTTCAATGTTGAGGTCGAAGCATGTTTCCTTTTAGAGACCTTTGCTGATTTCTTCAGAGATATGGAGAAACTCTTTGTTGAATTGCCCTTTCTAGGTGGTCAGTTCCTTTTTAAGACCCGATATCTAGGCAATCCCCTGTAACGACATCTGCTTAACCTCTTTGATTTTTTTAGAATTGGAATTTCCCATCTTTCCAAGCTCAAAGAGGCTATTTTTCTGATCTCTCTTTAGTTTAGAGATATTTTCTCTGAAAGAATCAGAGAATTTCAAGAGATCGGATTTGAGTAGAAGATTGGGTAAATTTAAGGAAGATCAACGGATGATTTTTCCTTTTCTAACATGCCGGAGGACAACACATGTCCTTCCGTTTGACTGAGAGAAATTCCCATAGGAATTTTGTCAGTGCCCGAGGGTCCAGTTTTATCTGGTGTTCCCAAGTCTTCCATAGTCGTTGATTTAAAGTCGCAAACAAAGAAACTCATCAGCATTCCCAACAGTTATAAACATCCAACCTGTTTTCCCAACAAAACAAGTAGAATTTTAGAGAAAATATCAAAACAAACAGTATTCGAGAACAAGAATCTCAATACTAGTCACTTACATGCACAAATTGGGCTTAAAAACAAAGCAATTAAGGATAACCGAAAGGTAAAGACTGAATATATATTCATATACATCAACCATAAATACATAGAAAAGATTGCAAGTGCAAAAATGATGAAAATAAAACAAACCTTTCGGTAGTCTTCTTTCCTACCGAACGATATCCATGGGTTCCATCTTTGACTCCGCAAATTCAACTAGAAAACAACCTAATCATCATATCAAAATCAAATTTCAGCAAAAATCACATATCAAACATGAAAGTAAAGATCAACATACCTTATCACCAAATAGGAATCAAGCACTTAGATTAAATGAAATCATCATGTATGGAATCAAGCTAAGTAGGTACAAACTGACTGGAACCAACTCCATGCTTTGAGCTGCTAAAAGCATCCACCATTCCCATTCCCCTGTGATGAATAATTATTCTTATGAAAAGTATTAGCAGCGAGCCAGCGACGCATGCAACAAAAACAACAAGCTCATCTTAAATCCATCCAAATTTGAAAAAAGAAATAAATATTTAACCTAAATAATACAAAATCATAATCAGTTATAAGATTGGTATACCTCACTTAGTGCGAAGCCTACAAACCAAGAACAATGTCTACAAATCAAACACATATAAATCAACAAATTTGCCAATTTTCTTGTTCAAAAATCCTTCTAAGAGTTTCAAGAAAAAAAAGCTCCCATTAAAAATCATCTCTTCAATACAAACAAAAAAACATCAAATCATCAACCAATCTGTATATTCGTGAAACGATCTTACTACTGCATGTTTTGATCAATCTAGTGAACACGAGAAGCAAATAAGAGAAATCTTATTGAATCACTTGTAGATTACAAAGAAGTCTATCTGGGTTCTCTCTCTAGAACACACACAGAAAAGGTGTAGAAATGACAGAAGTCTTCTATCATTCTAACACACGGTATTTATAGTTAGTGACAATATGGCCTGCGTACCAACTGGTGGACCAATTGGTACGGGCGTACCAATTGGTTCGGCGTACCAGTTGGTACGGCACCATTGATATTGCCACTACAACTCACATACTCACTCTAATCTAGATACAATACACGAGACACATTGTAGCTTAGGAATATGCTCTAACAAACTCCCCCTTAACGTGTAGTGTATCTATTCTCTAACTAAACTTCAGTCTTCAATCTTCAACATTGCTGCATCCGATCTTTGACTTGAAGTCTTATCAGAAATAGAGCTTGCATGGCTGGATCACTCTTGAATCATCTTTGATCTTCAAGATCCACTTGTGAAAAATACTACATACTCCCCCTTTCACCGTGATTGAGTCTTGTCACACAGAACCTGCAATTTCAGAAGACAGAAATGCGATTTCCTTTTTCTTTTGAAAATTAATTTAATCATGGCGCAAAACTTCTCTTCGAGAACCCAAGATATGTTTTTGAAATTTGATTTCGTATCACATGTCGATCGGTCGAAAACAAATAAGAAACAAAATCTTTTTGGCTTTTTGCAACTTTATATCAAAACACACCTAAAATCTTTTTGAACTTTTCAGATATGAAACATAAAAGCAATACAAAATCAGACACTATCTTTGTCTTTTGCGAGAAAGATCACGACTTGAGATCATATTGAACATAACATGCTGAACTACACTTCAATTTCAATTACTTCAGCACATAAGTCATGTCGATTACTGGTATAGTTTGTCCATCTTAAACTCAGACACAATCATACTCATAACATCTAGATATGTTATTGTATTGATTAGATTGCTTTGACCAGTGTACCCCACACTATCAGACATACTCAGATATGCTTTTTATATCACACTTTGTGATTTCATTTGTGATTTTACACATAGTGATTGTAATTCAATGATATAATCAAATGTGTTCCATGCAAAATGAAATAAGAATGTTAAATCGTCTACCTTAAGGTCGATCTTTCGATACGCAGATAAGGCCTTGGATTTAACAAAATAAGAAAATAAAACAAGTTGAAATTGTATAACTCAACAACAATCAGGTCGATACTTCCATATACGCAGAGAAAGTCCAATGAGTTATACGAAACACCAAAGAAAATAAAGCAGAACGTCAAACGAACAACGATCAGGTCGGTCTTGTGGACACGTAGAGAAAGTCCGATCGTTTGACAAAATAAAGAAAATCAAACAAGTTTGAATCTTTGCAAAATGAACACATGTTTACATAGTGACTTCTTATTTTTCTTTTTCACATATCTTTTCAATATCTAGAGACATGCTTCAAGATGTTGTCAACTTGGTCAAGCATTAGTATTTAAAGAATATCACATTTGAATACTTTATGATTTAAAGCCGAGTCTACCAAGCATATCGAACAATGATCTTATGGCTATTTTATCCATGAGTCAGTCACGTAAGCCAATGTACCATCATTTCCCAAATATGTCAGATACAATTTCTCATATTCCATTGTTTTTGTATTTTTCTGTTTTTCAATGTTTTTGTATTTTTCCGTTTTTCTCCCCTAAAATGAAAACTCTATTTTTTAATTTTTCATTTTAATAAAGAACACAAAGACACTATTTTTGGTTTTTCAAATTTCTCCCCCTAAACTACGTACGGAATATAAAAGAAAGAAAATTGACCTTCCGACATGGATACCTTGCAATTTTAGCTTTCAGAAAAATTTCAGTTTTGAAATATGATATCACGTGTAATTTAACTTAAATCTATAGATACCCCTCCATCAGCAACTTTTTAATCACCGATAGGTCTTCTAGAAGTACCTACACACTAGTCAAACACGTCAGTTTATAAATGACCCGAAGCGAATCGCTTCTGGTCGACCAGTGTCCTGTTTTCCTTTTGAACCACTTTAGGTTTCCACATTTGTTGTTTTGGTAAATCAGTATCTGATGAACTCGTCATAGTAGATTGTGACGAACAACCGACCGATGAATCATTTTGAAATTTAGGTAAAAACCTTCTTTGATGTTTAAAATATGTCGGTTGAAATTCATCAAATACTCTGCCATATTCATCAATAAATCTGTATTTGGCAGATTTACCAACATAAGGAACCTGACTTTTCCTTGAACTAGAAGCAGCAGTGACATGACAATCTTGTGCCATATGCCCTTTTTGTCGGCAATTATAACACAAACGATTGTTCACATTTTCCCACTTTGGTCTCTGCAAAGCTTCACAACATATAGCATCTCTAAAATGATCATAAAAATTATCGAATACCTGAAAACGATGATCATTTTCCCATTTTGATGTCGGGCTTTTTAGAGCAGAATTTGATCCTTCAGACGAATATGTAGCAACTTGTGGCTTTTTGCTCTTAAGATCAACATTCTTGACAAAAACTTTGGCAATTTTCTGAGCATCCACACAATGGAGTGGGAATTCTTTATCAGAAAATATTTGTTCCAAACCCTTGAGTTTGTAAAACCTCTCGGGTTGAACCTTTTCAGCTTTAAAACATCTTTCTTTACTTGCTTCAACTTGACTTGCTTTAGTTTTCGTTCCTTCTGACCTTGAACCCCCATCAACTTTAACAATCGTGGTCTTGAACCCTAACCCAACATGTTTCTCCGAAACCTTTTCTTCAGAACCAGATGATTTATGTTCGTTCTTTGCAAGACGAGAAAACTCAACTTTCACTGATTTAACATTCTTTTGTTCATAGAAAATTCGTTCATCAATAGCAGTCTTCTCAGTTGAACGCGCTGATTTCTCTTCTTCAGTCGCCGAAGAATCAGACACACCCGTTTCAGCTTTCTGTTCTTTATGTGACTTCACAATCTTTCCCTCATCAGATCTCTTGTCAACAAACACAGAATAATCACCAGTTTCTACCTTTTCCTTCAAGTCATTAACACCTTCTTTGAGACTACCCGGTGGTGAAACAGTTTTGTTAAACATTTTCTCAAAGTTGTCATCTTTAGCCAAGAAACTTGTAAAAGATTGTTAATTAGTAACATTGTTCAAAAGACGTTTTGAATCAATGAATTCAATCTTTAATTCAGAAATCTTTTGTTGAGCTTCAACCAACTCTTTTTCCGTAGCAATCAACTTCTTCGCCACTTTATGAGTTTCATACTTTTGCAACCTCAACTCATCAAGTCTAGCCCACAATTCCTTCGTCAGCTTATCTTCATTGCTTTTCTCAATATCCAAATTTGAATTTTGCAATGTGTTCACTCTTGCCAATTCCCGCCTCTCATCTAACAAGTTTTCCATATCAAGCTGATAAGACTCAATTTTAGCAGCAACATCATCAAAAGTCTTGGTGAGCATATCAAGCTTAATCTTGGACTTTTCAAATAAATCATTGAAATCTTGTTCAACATCCTTCGCTTCTGCCTTCCATTTTTCAACTTCCTTGTCTAATTCCACATTTGCTTAAGATAATTTTGTAAATTTCTGTTCAAACTCCTTTTCAAGACTTTGAAATGTCAATTCTTTCTCAACAACCTCTGCTTGAAACTCTGAGAACTTTTCTTTCTGAGAGGACAATTCTTGAATTAGATCTCCCAACTTTTTCTAGTTCACCTTTCAACTCTTCTATCTTTCTTTTATTTTCAGCAACCAACAACTCATTTTCTTTTATCAATCCCTAAATCTTCTTGTCTTTCTGAGAACAAAGTTCGCAAACAAATTCATAACCACTATTTCCAGAACCACTTATTTCAGATTCAGAATCAGTTAGTTCTACTTCGGCATCACTATGAACAATTTGAGCAACAAACGCAGAGTTGACCAAAAATGCAGACTCATCAGGAGAATCAGCAACCCAAAATCATAACCTTCATTCCATGTTTGTGCTTTTGACTCAGAAGTAATGGCAGTTAAAGCAATTGGATCAGAAGTTCGTCCCCAGTTATATTGTTTATCAACTTGAGACACCAAAGCTGTTGAAGATTTTGATGAAAAAGCATTTGATTTTGAACATTCACGAGCAAAATGTCCAAAATTAGCACATTTGAGGCATTTTTCCTTGGATTTATCTATGCCAACCTTGTCATCCGGATTTAAACTTTGGAATCCGGTCTTTTTCTTGAATCTTTTGACTCGTTAAGCTAACATAGCAAGTTACCAATTAATATCCATTTGTTCAAGATTATCCGGATCGATCTGATCAAAATCTTCTTCAATCAAGTTAGATGTTGTCAAGCCACCATTCAGCAATCCATAATATGAAGATAATAGAGCATAAATTATTGTCATATGTTCATCAGGTGTTTTTGCAGAAAATGAAGTCTGACTTGAATGATTTGGAATAGTGAAGTTACACCCTCTTGATGAATTTGCAGAATTTCCTGAACCAAGACTAGCAGCAAATGTTGTTTGAGGTGGGTTCGATGAATCAACACCAAAGGTTTTAGATTTTGCTTAAGACTTGCAGAATTTTGACCATGATATAATTCCGGATTTTGTAATTGAGCAGTTGATTTGTTAGATGTCATCATTTCCATTTCTCTAGCATGCAACTTCCCAGTTAAATCATGAAATGACAATGTTGAATATTCCTTATCATGAGTAAGCAGTAGAACATAATTCTCCCACTTTTCTGGTAAAGCTTCCATCAGTTTCTCTTTCAGTTCCTCCTCGGTCTTCTCAATGTCCACCACTTTCATTTCACTAATCAGATGTGAAAATATGGATACAAGTGCAAGAATATTTTCTTTATCATAGTGTTGAAAATTTCCAAATTCTTTGTTCAGCACATTTCTTCTATTCTTCTTGTATTGATCATTGCCTTCACATCTTGCAGATAGTGCATCCCACAACTGTTTTGACTTTTTGCAGGTACTAAACTGATGCAACAATTCAGTGGGTAAAGCCATTGTTAGATAACCAAAAGCTTTTTCTTCAAGTTCATAGAGTTTTCTTTCAGCAACATCGAAATTATGAATTTGTTTAAAATCTCTATCTTCCTTTGGATGCATGTAAAGCTTGCGAATTGGAATCCATAAATCGACATTATTTGTGCTGATGTAAGCAGAAAATCTTTGTTATCAGTTGTTATAATCCTCCAGCTTTAACAATTTGGGAACTTTCTGGCTTGTTCCAATTTCGTTATCGAAGTTGAGCAAGGTTTGCATTGCACTTTGCATAGCAGCGAACGTTTGAAAATCAGACATTTTTCACCGAAAATGATACTTCAAAAACTTTGAACTCAAAAACGAAGGTCTTCCAAGCGGATTTTTGGTACCAAAACGGAGGGTATTGGCCATTAGGCTAGTAAAAGTCTAGATCTCGTTGAGACAATCGTTTTTGCTAGTATTAGCTCCCATAACTCTTAATGGTTCTCAAGTTATGTCAGTTTTAGTGAAACTTACTTTTCTGCCAGCGTACCAAATCTCTTCTTAGCGTACCACCCTGTTAACCAACGTACCACAAATCTTCAATGGACCACACGCGAACCACAAACTCAGCATACCAGTAAACCGACCAGATTTACCAGCGTACCACTTTGGTACGGTGTAACTGTCAGTGTACCACCAAGTAACGGTCGTGTACCAACCTTGAAGATTATCCTGCGTACCAAAAACCAGCGTACCAGAACCTTTGAAGATTGCCTTGTGTACCACAGAGCGTACCAAAGGCGTACTAGCTGTTCTTCGAGCGTACCAACGGCGTACCACGTTGAAATCGACGATTTTTCACAAACTTTAATGTTTTGGACTGTAATTCGCAGCAGTAGACTAGCAAAACACTCTAGGAATGTTTAGAAATCATTTGTAGCATAGAAACACTCATAATTGACAAAAAAATGATGAAAAATGAAGAAACCCAAACTTTCTCTCACTAGATATCCGAATTTGATCAAAAAAACACAGCAGTAGAGCAACCAAATGCTCTGATACCACTTGTAAAGTCGTGAAACGATCTTACTACTGCATGCTTTGATCAATCTAGTGAACACGAGAAGTAAATAAGAGAAATCTTATTGAATCATTTTGGACTGTAATTCGCAGCAGTAGACTAGGAAAACACTCTAGGAATGTTTAGAAATCATTTGTAGCACAGAAACACTCATAATTGACAAAAAATGATGAAAAATGAAGAAACCCAAACTTTCTCTCACTAGATATCCGAATTTGATAAAAAAAAACACAGCAGTAGAGCAACCAAATGCTCTGATACCACTTGTAAAGTCGTGAAACGATCTTACAACTACATGCTTTAATCAATCTAGTGAACACGAGAAGTAAATAAGAGAAATCTTATTGAATCACTTGTAGATTACAAAGAAGTCTATCTGGTTTCTCTCTCTAGAACACACACAAAAAAGGTGTAGAAATGACAAAAGTCTTCTATCATTCTAACATACGGTTTTTATAGTTAGTGACAATCTGGCCTGCGTACCAACTGGTGGACCAATTGGTACGGGCGTACCAATTGGTACGGCGTACCAGCTGGTACGACACCATTGATATTGCCACTACAACTCACAGACTCGTTTTAATCTAGATACAATACACGAGACACATTGTAGCATAGAAATATGCTCTAACACAATCAACATCAGATGCTGCAATATGATGTTGCTACTGAAGACTATAATATAATAAGTCTTAAAACCAATTCATATAAAACCAACGAACTGAATACGTAAGCGATCTTTTGTTTGTAAGGCAATCTATCTTAATATTTAAAACTTTGAAAAGAGTATTTATTCAACAATTCGGAAGTCAGAAATCATGCACCATTAACATCTAGAAACATATTAAAAGTTTCAAAGAAACAATTTATAACAATATTATAATCACACGCTTTCATGATGATGGCAATAATGAATAAAATAGTTGAATATCTATAATGCAAATCTGTTAGAGGCTTAGATCCATATCAAGAATATTAACTAAACACCAAATCCGAAATATAGGAAAGTTTTCAAACACAATGTTTGCAATACCATAGTATGTGTGAAATGGTAGGTCCTCATGGAACCATTAACATTTTTTTCCCCAATCTCCTCCTGAATTTGCACCAAACCTGATTTAGGTTTAAAATCTCTAGATGAGGGATACTAAAAAGAATTAAATACAAACCTTTCTTAAATATATAGGGTAATACCATTTGTTTTTCTTCTTTATAACCAAGAGGTTCGACTACACAAACACATGAAAGAATAAAACATGAGCTTTTGGTGAAAAATCAAATAATTCAGCTTGTAGATTACATCCAAGAACGAACCTTTCATACTTGAAAAACATCAAACCCACTATTGTTAGCAGAAGATTCCAGCTATCAAAATCACATCAATAACTACTCAAAATTATAGCACCAAGATATAGTAATAATGCAAAATAGTTGGACCCTTTGAATTGAAGTATGATTAGTCCCAAACAAATTAAAGATTCCAACCATAATTGCATTTTTTTAGTTGAACACGAAAACAGATCAACAACACCTCAAAGGGGCAGAGCACAAAATCACTTGAAAATCAATATGAGGCGGTATACCTTCAATAATCACTCGTCGGATCCTCTTTTTCTCGGCTCCAAGCGATGGAATCGAATTGACTTTCTGTAGTTCGAGCCCTCACCTTCAATCTTTAAATTAGGGTTTGCGAAAGTCTTTTAAGTAGAAGACGGATGTTCTTCACCAACCTGATACATACGTTTAACAAAAGTTAAACATACCTGACATGTTGGCTTTGAGGTAACCAGATATAACATCAATAAATCGAGAGCGAGGACCTAAAGATCCAACGATTTTGCTCTCCGCAAGGAGGAAGTTCTTCAAAATACGTAAAATAAAACACGATATCTCAGAAAATATAGATTGTTATGACGCCAACAAACACACACATAATTGAGGAAGCTGA
>JBCNJP010000002.1:2726852-2789804 GCA_039602395.1 Deinandra increscens subsp. villosa
ACGTTAAAACCGCTTTCCTGAACGGACAACTCGAAGAAGATGTCTACATGGTTCAGCCTGATGGTTTTGTCGATCCGGAGAATCCGAATAAGGTTTTCAAACTAAGCAAGTCCATTTATGGACTTAAGCAAGCATCTCGAAGCTGGAATCTTCGTTTTGATCAAAAGGTCAAAGAGTTTGGTTTTGATCAAAATAAAGATGAACCTTGTGTTTATAGAAAGGCAAGTGGGAGCGCTATATCGTTTCTCTTACTGTATGTAGACGATATACTGATCATGGGAAACAACATACCCATGCTTAACGAAGTTAAGAAATGGCTTTCATATTGTTTCGCTATGAAAGATCTTGGAGAAGCCGCTTACATTCTGGGAATTAAAATTCACAAAGATCGATCTAAGCGCCTTTTGGGCCTCAATCAAAACACATACGTCGATAAGATAATAGCACGGTTTAACATGAGAAAATCCAAGAAAGGAGCCATTCCCACGACTAAGGGAATAATCTTGGACAAATCTCAAGCTCCTAAAATGGAACAAGTGATAAGCCAAATGGCATCAATCCTATTTGCCTCTGCTATTGGATCTATCATGTATGTCATGCTCAGCACACGACCGGATGTCTCGTATGCACTGAGTGTGACTAGTCGATACCAACAAATACAAGGACTAGCTCACTGAACGGCTGTAAAGAACATACTGAAATACTTGAGAAACACCAGTGATATGTTTCTCGTATACGGAGTTGTTGATGAAGAGGTCACTGTACGGTATTACACTGATGCCAGTTTTCAGACTGACTGAGATGACTCTCGCTCGCAGTCGGGATTCGTTTTCACTCTTAACGGAGGGGCTGTTTCCTGGAGAAGCTCAAAACAGCCAGTAGTAGCAGATTCTACTACTGAATCCAAATACATAGCCGCCTCAGATGCTGCTAAGGAAGCTGTATGGATGAAGAAATTCATATCCGATCTCGATGTCGTGCCAAGCATTAGGCAGCCAATCGATATGCTGTGCGATAACACAGGTGCTATAGCTCAAGCCAAAGAGCAAGGGTCTCACAAGAAGGCTAAGCACATCCTGAGGAAATTCCACTACATTAGAGAAGTAGACGACCGAAATGAAATTAAAATAAGCAAAGTACACACAGATCAAAACTTTGCTGGTCCCTTCACTAAGCTAATGACTCAAGAGACTCATATACGCCACAGAGAAGCGATAGGTCTTAGATTAGCAAAAGACATGTCTTGATTTAGTATTTGGATGTATGAACATTAACAGTTATCTATATTATTCTTATCCTATCTGTCTTGTGTGATAATGAATTCCATAACTATGTTCAATATTAATACATTTATTCCTTGAACAACAAGTTGTTGTTCTAAATGTCCATAGTCGATTAGTTCAGTGGGAGCTGCTCTAAAGTGAGACTATTGTGACTACTTGAACTTTAAAGCCGCTTAACGTTCAAACTCATAGACCTCATTACTGAATGACGTTGGACATAACTCGCATCATGCAACGCAAACATGGAAGTCTTGCTTGTTTGATTAATGCATACTCCAATGTATCCTTAAACCTGAGACGCATATTCGAACTCCCGTCTACTAAGGAAAATTCTTTGATTGTAGCCTAATGTAGTCGCATAACTGCCAACCATAACGGTTACTTTTGGGAATGGCTCTGAAGTTTAGTGGGAGTTGTATTCCTCAACAAGGGATTCTGTACCCTTGTTTTGGCAACAGTTAGACATGATGGCGCCCTCGTTGATTCTAAGTGATAAGTGTGAGGCCTCACCCAAACTTATAGGTGTGTTTGTTGGATCACTTAGAATTGTATCGAGAACGATAATCAATGAATCGTATATGAGAGTCCATGTCTCATAATTCATCATTATCTTATACAGAAAGGAACATATGACAATGAATTCACAAGTCATCAATCTGCTTGATATATAATCAGATATATTTTGGCTGACGACTTAAAGTGTTGATATTGGTTGGTGTAGCCATGCATAGCTATAGTGCCTCTGACTGCCCTCGTTAAACTGGCGCGTTCAGTCCAAGTGGGAGACTGTTGGAAATATGGTGTCTCACAACCCGACAAATTAACGTACCCGACCCGATATTGCCCCGTAAGAGTTACACCCGGGTCAACGGACTTAAAATCTAATTACCGGTTAATTAGTATTAAATGAACAATTTAATTAATTAAATAAATATTTGTTTATTTATTTAATTGAATGACAAAACAATTTCACTCTAAAATGCTTGAAATTTAATTAAACGAACCGATTAGTTGTTACCAGAATAACAGACTGATCAGAATGGTGATCTGGATAAGATCGCGACCAGGCCCAGTCCACGTATGCCCCAGTCCACGATTTTATGAATAAAATAGGGAGGGAGAGGATTGGAGAGAAGGTAACAAAATCACAACCCTAATTCTCCCTCTCTCCTCCGGATCCCCAAGCCGGCTCTAAACCGCCGTCGATCTGACCTTCACCGCCACCATCGATCATCGCCTCTTCCCGATGGATCCCCGTTTAGCCAGCGTATATTCGAGATTGGAGAAAGAAGTCGAACGAGCCCGAGCCGCAGCCGAATCCGCAGCCGCCGCTGACGCGACTTGCCATCCACCGCCGGTTGATTGTCGACCGGTGGTCCTTGCATTGCCGGCGCAACTGAGGCCACTGCGCTCCATCCTCTCGTCGTGGCCCGCGCCTTTATACCCGTCGGCCGCCACCACCACCACCACCGTATCGCCGACACCGCCCTCCGCCGGTGACGAGACCGTCGTGGGGACGATTCCAGTTGTGATCCCGGTTGTTCAGGCGAATCAAGTTTTGTCATCGCCACTGCCCGTGGCAAGCCTGCCACCACCGTGGCTGTTACCGCCACCGCCACCATTCTGATCAGTCTGTTATTCTGGTAAACATGATTCGATTCAATAAAATTGATTTAATTATATTTCGCACGTATTCGGCCCGACCCTATTTTGGTTTGTCATGAATATCATTGTGGTTTGGCCCATTACGTCCATTTGTTTGTTTCAGATTGGCCCACTTTGATTGGGTTTAAAGATGTATTTAAATTTAAAATAGATTAGGTTTTATTTTATTGCTCACCTTCGCCTGGACAAACGAGACAAGCTAGATGAGACAACCCCGTTTAGAGATTACCCCTTTTGGAATTTACGAAAATTGGAAGGACCCGAAACAAGACCGAGATCCCTCATGACACGCAGGAGCTTGTTGAAGCTAGTAGGAGCGACTAAATCGATCAGGGAGTTTCTCTATCTTGTGTTTGGTTTACTTTTACGTCCCTTGTCCTTCCTCGTTATTTTCATGGGCTCTGACAATATCGAAACCTCTGTATGGTCGAATATGTGCATGTTTGTTTTCTTGTCTTTTGGTTGCTTGTCTTAATTCTGATTAGCACACCAACTAAAATTCAAACTTATTATCAGTATAAAACTAATATTTCGATCAATTAAATAAGAAGTCCTAGTTTTGATTACGACTTCATAAAATTTAATAACCTATTTGATTCGACATTAAATTCGGATTTTTCGATAAATGAATCGAACCTTGCAAATAATAGGTTATCGCCTCGCGACACGTAGATCATTAATACTTATGATATTTAAATGATCATCTAGAGTGAGACAGGGTGTATAATTTCGTAAAAACGCTAATTATTAAAATTTGACTTAATAATCCTATCTGGTAATCCTAAAACCGGTAGTCTATGCTATCCTAAGTCAAGTCTAGCTTGGAGCATATTTACCTATGCATCCATGTTGGAGTATTTCAACACCGCACGTGGTGTTCAGGGTATCTTCCAAGGTGAGCGTATTGGAGTATTTCAACACCGTACGCACACACTGACCACTTAGAACAACTACCATTTTCTTTACACGCACCTTTGGTATTGGAGTATTTCAACACCGTACCTCTGGTCGACCTGTAGACAAAATGGGCATAGATGGGGCTAAACGTATTTCATTGATCCGTTCGCGAAAGCCCCATAACAGGAGTTGTGACCGTCTTTCACAAGAGACACTCGTTGTCCACTTGGTTACTTAGAAATTTTGAAAGCACTTTATGCTGTATGGAGGAATTGCCTAACTAACTGAGTTCCCATTTCCTATTCAAGATTAGCTTGCCATCCTTGAATACGAATCAAATATCGAAACACTAAATTTGCCTGTTGTTTCATAACGCAAACCACACAAACCAAGAGATTTTCCATCTCAAGTCTCTTCTTGTGAAAGAGAAGCTTGACGGTGCCAACTTCCTTGATTGGGAAAGTGTAGGTCCGGAAATCTCCCAAACACACGATATCTAATCAAACAACTAATCACGGTATTTTAATCACAAACGAGTGCGGAATCCTCGTAGGTGATTGATTCAAGATAGAGAAGAGAAGAAACACGAAAAATACGATGATCAAACGCTAAAAACTTGATCTTTGCACACAAGAAAGCTTGTCGGGTACAAAATCAGTAAATCATAAACTCTCTTCTCTCTTGTTTACGATCGTAATCAGTAACTCTCACAGGAAATCGTAAACTCAGCTGTCTTACAATGGTAAACACATGGGGTTTATATAGGATCCCTAATGGACCTTAAACCCTAATAGTAAACCCAATGGTAAACCCCAAGCCCAATAGTAAACCCAACCAAACTAGTCTACTAATCTAAATAAACCCTCTAAGCCCAGCCCAACTTATTTAATATTACAAGCCTCATAATCTAGCCTCAACAATCTTCCCCTAGGCTTGTGATATTAAATGCCTTTGATCTTCGAAATTCTTCTTCTTGAGTGGCTGGCATAGATGCTGATGAAGATTCTTTCCGCAGAAATCTTCAATGGGTTTCTTGACGGGCACTTGGGACTTTCTCTTGATCAGCATCAGCTCGAACTTCTTTAAATGAACAAGTTAATGAGATGGAGGACTCCCATTGACTTGCTTCTCATGAAGGAATTGGTTCTTGCTGAATCTTCGGTAACTGTCTTGAATCTTCATAAATTAAAGGGTTAAAATTTTGAAAACCCCTAACTTTGAAGAATTTGATTGTTGAACTTGGATCTTCATGATCTCTGACTGCTCTCTTCATCACTTTCTTTCAATGAGACTTGAAGTCTTCTTCTTCCCCTAAGCTTGTGAACATCTTCTTTGATAATGTTTTAGAAGCTTGTAAAGAAACCAACAACTTCCCCTGAACAGATGCTTTTCAGATGGAAGTCTTGTCCGGCTGGTTCTTTAACTTTGAGCAGCAGCATCAGCAGCATCTTTCTATCATCAACCTGTCTGACACACATTTGAAAAAATATACACCACCAGACATTTGATGACTAGTCTTTGGGTTAGAAGGTAATTATCATCTGTTCAGTTGTGTAACACCCCCAAATTAACCACTAACGGTGTTCATACCGTTAAGGGGTGCGACCAGACCAGGACCACAACCATTAGTTACAAATACTAAACAAATCAGAGTAAAGTCCAAATGTTCAAAATAAAAACAGTTCAAAAGTACGCAGCGGAATAAAAACATAAGTATCTTAGCACTAACCACGTGCTTTAATTACAGAACATAAATAGTTGTTTAATTCCCAAATTAAGTTTAAAACAAAGTTAAGTAACTTCAAGCGCCATGCCAACCTCCAGTGGATACTCCTCAACGATCTGCAGAAGTGAAAACCACACAAGTGTCAACCTAACGGTTGGTGAGTTCACGGTGGGCTTGTCATGCAGTGGCCCGGTCTCATAATCATAATTGAGTCAACATATACTTATGAAATGTTTATTTATTAAAAGCAATGATTAATGATGCCCACAATCATAGTATTGTGGTTTAGTAAAAGTATTGTCCGTAACCTACGTTATCGGGTATGTACTAGTTTTGTATAGTTAAAGTGCTCGACCGATATCGCGGGTAGCTAATCCGTTGTTCCATGCACTAAGGAAGTTCGTACCAAAGCTGACGTATCAGAGTTCGGCATTTGCCGATGGTTTGTGCCTCCAGTTGTGTTCCTCGTGGGACCCACAACTAAAATAGGCTGATATTGTACTCCGTTCGGCCTCCAACCGGTTGGCTACACATTTGTGTACCGCTGAGCAGGGTTGTCAACCCTCAGTAGATCTACCCAACATCCCCTCGCTTCACAAATTAATGGTACAAAATTGTTGAGGACTTTTAAGTTTTCAAGGCATCCTTAGAAATCATGTGTTATCATTTGGTTTAGACTTTAACCTACACTAGCCATATTAAAAATCGTTTATTCTGGGTTTCATTTGAAACCCTAAAAGAGTTTAAGCATCAAACAGTTATTCCGGACTTCATTTGAAACCCCAAGGATGGACAGTTGCAAGTGCTTCCCATAAAACACTCCAACCTCCATAACAGATATCCCATTTGGCGATGCCTCAAAATGTCAGCGTTGTTTTCCGTTTAGTATATTCGTTGTGACCCGAACGGGCTCACAATTAAAGGGTTTGTGAAACTCACCTTAGGTTGCTCAGCTACACTTGCTAAATAGTCCAAGTATTGTTTAATGAAGACCTATGAACACGTTTAGGTCTTAAGTATTAGTTTTGTGTCTAATCTTTAACTTAACGTCACTATGGCCCATAACATAGCACGTTGGAACTACGACTCGACATACCGACACACGACACCAATGGTTGATCATAAACAAGGGTTCACATAAATCAGAAATCAAACATGTTTCATCATAGCATAATCATGTAGGTCATGGCATAACATTCAAGCAAATTGCACAAGTTTGGATTCTGGTCTCAGTTTCGCTAGCAGTTTCGCTAGTCAGTTTCGCTGTGTGCACGGGCAGCACTTTCGCTAGGTAATACCCGATGACACAGTTTCTGCTAGGCTAGTTTCGCTCGAAACTGTTGGCACAGTTTCGCTAGCCTAGTTTCGCCCGAAACTGGTTTGAACTTTCGTTCAGGGAATTTCGCTCGGTAGTTTCGTTCGGACAGGTCTGGTTGGTTTACCCGGCGACACTACAGTTTCGCTCCATAGTGTCGCTGGATGAAGATATACATAATTTCGCTAAGCAATTTCGCCCAGAGAACAGTACAGTTTCGCTGGTCGTGAAAAACACGTAAATCAGCCTAAAAATCAATCTAACAGCTTCCATATTTCATGTAATTCATTATCTAGCATACATAGACATTTACCAACATCACATAAGCAAGTTTAACACCTTAAACATGGATTTTTATCATCAAATCACCAAAAGTGCATTTTAAACCTAAAATGACCTAATCTAGCATAAATCTTCATTATGGTTTGAGTTTACACGTAAAGTTACTGACTTTATGATAGATCTAGCATCCCTAAGCAACATATCAGAAGATCAAGTGATTACATGAAGATTCAAGCATGCTTTTTAAGAAAAACACATAGAAAAGCATAAATAAAGGTTTTTGAGACTCACGATTCGATCTAGGATCCAAATAGATGTTGTCTCGAGGCTGAGATGGTGTTTCTTTGGTGGTTTTCTCGGCTGACCAGATTCCAGGAGAGTGAGTGTGTGTGATTGAGAGAAATGGTGCAACAAATGAGACAACTAGGGTTTTATGCCATTTTATATCAGAGGCTAGTTTCGCTGGCTAGTTTCACTGGCCAGGCGAAACTGTCTCTGATTTCATGAGATCCAATAGTTTAACCGACTACCGGGCGACACTATAGTTTCGCCCGTTAGTTTCGCTGGCAACCAAGAAAGGCAAATTTTCATTTTATTCCTAATACTAAGTCATGCGTTTTCATCACGTTGCACATAATGACAATACATAAATAATCACATAACACATATGGACGGGTTCGGTGATCAACCAAAGGACGTGGACGTATTCGGCCTAGTTAAGCATTAGTTACTAAGTTAACACTTATAACGTAACTAACGGAATTGTCTAACGGAAGTTAACCTTGAAATTCTCGGATGTCACATCATCCCCTTGTAATTGGAATTTTCGTCCCGAAAATTATTCTTGCGTCGTAGCGTTCGCAGCCTCAGCTGTCGTCGCTGGGGAAAGAAAGCAAAAGTTTTAGGGTCGTCACATCCTCCTCCTGTTACAGGAATTTTGGTCCCCAAAATTAAATCATACCTTGAGTTTCTGAGGACGTTTGCTCGAACAAGTGAGGATACTTTTTCTTCATTTGATCCTCTCGTTCCCAAGTATATTCAGGTCCATGCTTTGAGTTCCATCGAACCTTGACGATTGGAATCTTGCTATGTTTGAGGGCTTTCTCCTCGCGTCCCATGATTTCTACTGGTTGCTCAATGAATCTCAGATGTTCATCAATTTCCAATTCCTCCAAAGGAATTATTTCGGTGTCTTCAGTCAAGCATTTCTTCAGGTTCGAGACGTGAAACACGTTGTGAACTCCATCGAGTTTGGCAGGGAGTCGTAATCGGTAGGCCACCGGGCCTACTTCCCCGATGATTTCAAATGGACCAATATAGCGAGGATTCAACTTTCCACGTTTTCCGAAGCGTATCACACCTTTCCAGGGAGATACCTTCAATAGTACCTTGTCGCCTACTTCGAACTTCAAAGGTTTGCGGCGTTTGTCGGCATAGCTCTTTTGTCTGTCACGTGCTGCGGCTATCCGTTTTCTGATTTGAATGATCCGTTCGGTTGTATCATGAATGAGTTCTGGTCCAGTGAGTCCTTTCTCACCTGTTTCGGCCCAACACACGGGCGATCTACATTTTCTGCCATAAAGCGCTTCAAAAGGTGCTGCACCGATACTTGTATGATAACTGTTGTTGTAGGAGAACTCCACCAACGGAAGATGAGCCTCCCAATCCTTACCAAAGTCGAGAACGCAAGCTCGGAGCATGTCTTCCAAAGTCTGAATAGTTCTTTCCGTCTGACCGTCGGTCTGCGGGTGATAGGCTGTACTCATATCCAGTCTGGTTCCCAGTGCTTCTTGCATAGATTGCCACAATCGGGAAGTAAATCGAGGATCTCTATCGGAGATAATAGTCTTAGGCACTCCATGACGTGCCACAATTCGGTCAATGTACAGCTTGGTCAACTTATCCATATTGTCGTTTTCCTTCATCGGGATAAAATGTGCAGATTTGGTTAATCGATCAATGATAACCCAAATCGCATCTGGTCGATTCGATCGATGAGGTAATCCCGTTACAAAATCCATTGAGATATCCTCCCATTTCCATTCTGGGATCTTTGGTTGCTGTAATAGCCCAGAAGGCTTTTGGTATTCAATTTTTACTCTTGAGCATGTTAAGCACTTAGCCACATATCGCGCAATGTCGGCTTTCATATTCGGCCACCAATACAAGCTATTCAAATCTTGGTACATTTTATCCGATCCAGGGTGCACCGAATACCTTGACTTGTGAGCCTCGTCCATCACGAGCTCACGAAGATTTCCAAGTAAAGGAACCCAAATTCTGTCATTGTAATACCTGAGTCCATCGGACTTCACCTCAGATTTACCATCCACCCCTCGCAGTGCCTCAGCTGCGAAGTTTTCTTCTTTCAAAGCTTCTTGTTGGGCATCGCGGATCCGAGCCGGCAATCCCGTGTGAATGGTAAGTTGCAGCGCTCGTACCCGTCGAGGCTTTTCATACTCCTTTCGACTTAAGGCGTCAGCCACAACATTGGCTTTTCCCGGGTGATACTTAATCGCTAAGTCATAATCATTTAGTAACTCGACCCACCGTCGTTGTCGCATATTGAGATCCTTCTGTTCAAAGATGTGCTGTAAGCTTTTGTGGTCGGTAAATATCGTGCACTTTGTCCCGTAGAGGTAATGTCTCCAAATCTTAAGTGCAAATACAACGGCTCCCAATTCCAAATCATGCGTTGTATAATTCTTCTCAGTATCCTTCAGTTGCCTGGACCCGTAGGCAATCACTTTGTCTCGTTGCATCAACACACAACCGAGTCCTTGGATGGATGCATCACAGTAGACCACGAAGTCGTCAACTCCATCGGGTAACGCGAGAATCGGAGCTGAACACAACATATCCTTAAGTGTTTGAAACGCGTGTTCCTCTTTTTCACCCCATCTGTATTGCACTCCTTTGTGCGTTAAAGCTGTTAAGGGTTGGGCTATCTGCGAGAAACCCTTGATGAATCTTCGGTAATATCCGGCAAGTCCCAAAAATTGTCGGATTTCGGTCGGCGCTCTTGGAGTAGACCAATTCTTGATGGCTTCCACTTTAGCTGGGTCGACATGAATTCCATTCTGATCAACAATGTGTCCAAGGAACTGGACTTCGCGAATCCAAAAATCGCATTTCAAAAACTTAGCATAAAGCTGTTCCTTGCGGAGTAAATCCAAGATAAGTCGTAGATGTCTCTCGTGCTCTTCTTTTGTCTTGGAATAGATTAGAATATCGTCAATGAAAACTATCACAAACTTGTCGAGGTATGGCTTGCACACTCGATTCATCAGATCCATAAATACAGCAGGCGCATTAGTTAGCCCAAACGGCATAACCAAAAACTCGTAATGACCATAGCGAGTTCTGAAAGCAGTCTTGGGGACATCTTCATTTCGAACACGAAGTTGGTGATATCCAGACCATAGATCAATCTTTGAGAAGTAGCTCGAACCTTGTAGCTGGTCGAAGAGATCGTCGATTCGAGGAAGTGGATACCGATTCTTGATCGTAACCTTGTTAAGCTCTCGACAGTCTATACACATTCGGAACGTTCCATCTTTCTTCTTAACAAACAATACCGGTGCTCCCCATGGAGACGAACTTGAACGAATAAATCCTTTGTCGAGTAACTCTTGAAGTTGTGAAGAGAGTTCGTTGAGTTCGCTTACCGCCAAACGGTAAGGTGCGCGTGCGATTGGAGCGGCTCCAGGAGCTAAATCGATTCCAAACTCGACTTGTCGAAATGGAGGCAAACCAGGCAGATCTTCAGGAAATACATCTTGGAAGTCGCAGACTATCGGGTAGTCGTCGATTCTACGCTCGGGAAGTGTCGTGTCAGTGACGTTTGTAAGGATCGCGAAGTGACCTTTACGAAGGCACTTTTGAGCCTTGAGAAACGAAATAATACCGGTTACTGTTCCACCTTTCTCACCTTGAACTGTTAACACTTCACCATCTTTGAGTGGGATACGAACCACTTTTTCTTGACATAAGATTTCGGCTCGGTTTTCAGATAACCAGTCCATTCCTACTATGACATCAAAACTACCAATCGGGAAAGGCATAAGATCGATTCCTAACGTATGGCCAGCTAGTTCTAACTTACAGTCCTTTACTATTTGAGTCGTATCATGAAGTTTACCGTTTGCTAGCTCTACCACATACTTAGCATCTAAGGCAATTGGTTTAGCGTTAATTAACTTAGCAAATTTAGTGGATACAAAGCTTTTCTCAGCACCAGAATCAAACAATACAGTACCAAAGAAACCATTCAATATAAATTTACCATTAATCACGTTGGTGTCGTTGCGAGCTTCCCCTTGACCCTTGACGAAGGCACGACCTCTACCATTCCCACCATTTCCATTCCCACCATTACCATTTCCGTTGCCCTGGTTTCCACTGTTGCTATTGTTACCATTCCCTTGCATGCGCAATTGCGGGCCATCTTTCCTCATGTGGCCTTGCGCGCCACATTCATAACAGCCACGGGCTCCACCATTGTTGTTGTTCTGATTGTTCCCTTACCCGTTGCGGTTGTTTCCGTTTCCCCTGTTGCTGTTATTGCCACCTTGGTTCTGACCGTTGTTGTTCAACTTTTGCAAGTTGGTCCAGCAGTTGTTGGCCTCATGCCCCAGTTTACCACAACTTCCACATTCCAGGCCCTTGCTACACATGCCATTGTGATGTTTCCCGCACTTGTTGCAATACGGGGCTTTGCCCTTGTAGTTTCCATTCCCACCTTGGCGATTGTTACTCCCACTGTTGCTGCCATTGTTGAAATTGGACCTTGTGTTGTCAGATCGCTTGTTCTGATATTGGGAGTTAGAGGATCTCCCAGGTTGATTCCCGACAGTTTGATTGTTCACAGAAGTTGCTGGAGCTTCTTCTTCAGCCTTACGCTTGCCACCTAAGGCAGTCTTCTCAGAGGCCTTTGCGGGTAGAGTACCCCTCTCAATCTCCTGATCAGTTAGCTTATGAGCCAGGCGGATGGCTTGCTGTACAGTTGTTGGATTGCTGGCTGTCACCAAGCTCTTGATTTGGGGTGCGAGACCCTCCAGATAACGCTCAATGCGCTTATATTCAGCATCAACCATTGTCGGACACAGCACCGCGTACTCGTGGTAACGCGCAGTGTATTCCTCAATTTCAGATCCAGACATCTTGGAGTTCAGAAATTCTCCCTCCAGTTTCTTGACTTGATCCCGAGGGCAGTACTCCTCCATTATCAGTTCCTTGAATGCTTCCCATTCCATGTCATTTGCTGCATTTACCCCGACCATTTGAATTTCGGCGTTCCACCAGGAGAGAGCAGCTCCTTCGAAGGTACCAGTCGCAAATTTCACCTTGTTCTCAGCCGGGCAGTTGCACATAGAGAAGACCTTCTCAGACTTCTCGATCCACCTAAGGAGTCCCACCGCTCCTTCCTCGCCGGAAAATGTTAGTGGCTTGCAGTCCATGGAGGACTTAAACGTGCAGTGATGGTGGTTTCCTGATGCAATAAATAGTTCGGGTTTTAAGTTTAAACAGGTCAAGATATAATTGTGGCCTACGGCTTGGACGGCTGCCACAGCGGCTTGCACGTGCTCGTTAATCATAGCTTGTAGTTGTGCAGGCGTCATGTTAATGTTGCTCCTCCCGTGTCCTCTTCCAGACATCTTGCTGGATAGTTTAAAGTAGCCAGTGTTCAGTCACAGTTATACTTTATACATATCCGATAATATGTATATTAACCATTTTCCCATTATCCCACTATTAGTCCAGAAAAATTTTCGTGCAAAATCAAGGCGTCGTCGGAGAACGTCGTAAGTCGTAAGTAGCTATCGTCGAAAGTCGGCTTTCCCATAAAAGTCACCGTCGGCGTAGTCATCGTAGTAGAAGTCAGGACGTAGCGTGTAGCATCATTTCGTTGTCGCTTTCCCCCGAATAGTGTGCGTATTAGTGTTCGCGTTTCGTATTCGTGTGTGAAAATGTTTCCTAAGGTTTTCCGTTAGACTACCTAGACACGGTCTATATATATATTTATATAGATATATATACATATGAAGTATTTACTTACACAGCAGAGCGAGTATCCCAGGTTGGCACGTAAGAATTTTGTTTTGGGAATTTGTTTATCCGTTTGTAACTAAGGTTTCAAGTTGCAGTTTCCAAATCGTTTTTCAAAATTGATTCCAGTTCTCTGCAACTTATGGCTCTGATACCAATCTGTAACACCCCCAAATTAACCACTAACGGTGTTTATACCATTAAGGGGTGCGACCAGACCAGGACCACAACCATTAGTTAATTCCCAAATTACGCAGCGGAATAAAAACAGCGGAGTAAGTCCAAATGTTCAAAATAAAAACAGTTCAAAAGTACGCAGCGCGAATAAAAACATAAGTATCTTAGCACTAACCACGTGCTTTAATCTACAGAACATAAATAGTTTTTTAATTCCCAAATTAAGTTTAGTAAAAGTATTGTCCGTAACCTACGTTATCGGGTATGTACTAGTTTTGTATAGTTAAAGTGGTCGACCGATATCGCGGGTAGCTAATCCGTTGTTCCATGCGCTAAGGAAGTTCATACCAAAGCTGACGTAATAGAGTTCGGCATTTGCCGATGGTTTGTGCCTCCAGTTGTGTTCCTCGTGGGACCCACAACTAAAATAGGCTGATATTGTACTCCGTTCGGCCTCCAACCGGTTGGCTACACATTTGTGTACCGCGGAGCAGGGTTGTCAACCCTCAGTAGATCTACCCAACATCCCCTCGCTTCACAAATTAATGGTACTAAGTTGTTGAGGACTTTTAAGTTTTCAAGGCATCCTTAGAAATCATGTGATATCATTTGGTTTAGACTTTAACCTACACTAGCCATATTAAAAATCGTTTATTCTGGGTTTCATTTGAAACCCTAAAAGAGTTTAAGTATCAAACAGTTATTCTGGACTTCATTTGAAACCCCAAGGATGGACAGTTGCAAGTGCTTCCCATAAAACACTCCAACCTCCATAACAGATATCCCATTTGGCGATACCTCAAAATGTCAGCGTTGTTTTCCGTTTAGTATATTCGTTGTGACCCGAACGGGCTCACAATTAAAGGGTTTGTGAAACTCACCTTAGGTTGCTCAGCTACACTTGCTAAATAGTCCAAGTATTGTTTAATGAAGACCTATGAACACGTTTAGGTCTTAAGTATTAGTTTTGTGTCTAATCTATAACTTAACGTCACTATGGCCCATAACATAGCACGTTGGAACTACGACTCGACATACCGACACACGACACCAATGGTTGATCATAAACAAGGGTTCACATAAATCAGAAATCAAACATGTTTCATCATAGCATTATCATGTAGGTCATGGCATAACATTCAAGCAAATTGCACAAGTTTGGATTCTGGTCTCAGTTTCGCTAGCAGTTTCGCTAGTCAGTTTCGCTGTGTGCACGGGCAGCACTTTCGCTAGGTAATACCCGATGACACAGTTTCGCTAGGCTAGTTTCGCTCGAAACTGTTGGCACAGTTTCGCTAGCCTAGTTTCGCCCGAAACTGGTTTGAACTTTCGTTCAGGGAATTTCGCTCGGTAGTTTCGTTCGGACAGGTCTGGTTGGTTTACCCGGCGACACCACAGTTTCGCTCCATAGTGTCGCTGGATGAAGATATACATAATTTCGCTAAGCAATTTCGCCCAGAGAACAGTACAGTTTCGCTGGTCGCAAAAAACACGTAAATCAGCCTAAAAATCAATCTAACCGCTTCCATATTTCATGTAATTCATTATCTAGCATACATAGACATTTACCAACATCACATAAGCAAGTTTAACACCTTAAACATGGATTTTTATCATCAAATCACCAAAAGTGCATTTTTAAACCTAAAATGACCTAATCTAGCATAAATCTTCATTATGGTTTGAGTTTACACGTAAAGTTACTGACTTTATGATAGATCTAGCATCCCTAAGCAACATATCAGAATATCAAGTGATTACATGAAGATTCAAGCATGCTTTTTAAGAAAAACACATAGAAAAGCATAAATAAAGGTTTTTGAGACTCACGATTCGATCTAGGATCCAAATAGATGTTGTCTCGAGGCTGAGATGGTGTTTCTTTGGTGGTTTTCTCGGCTGACCAGATTCCAGGAGAGTGAGTGTGTGTGATTGAGAGAAATGGTGCAACAAATGAGACAACTAGGGTTTTATGCCATTTTATATCAGAGGCTAGTTTCGCTGGCTAGTTTCGCTGGCCAGGCGAAACTGTCTCTGATTTCATGAGATCCAATAGTTTAACCGACTACCGGGCGACACTATAGTTTCGCCCGTTAGTTTCGCTGGCAACCAAGAAAGGCAAATTTTCATACTAAATCATGCGTTTTCATCACGTTGCACATAATGACAATACATAAATAATCACATAACACATATGGACGGGTTCGGTGATCAACCAAAGGACGTGGACGTATTCGGCCTAGTTAAGCATTAGTTACTAAGTTAACACTTATAACGTAACTAACGGAATTGTCTAACGGAAGTTAACCTTGAAATTCTCGGATGTCACAAGTTGATTCAAATTAACAATATTTTAACCAAAAACCCTAATATAGATTACGGGTTTTCTATAAAACTTCCCCTGAACCCAAGATCTCTAAAGACTTCCTCTTAGCTAATTACTTCCCCTGAGATAATACATATTATCCTCGAGTTCCCTTCTGATACTATGTATTATGGAAGTCTTTTCGGATAATACTTATTATCCTCCCTCCTTCCCCTAAAAATTTGTCAAGATCTGACGGAGGAAGTCTTTTCCTTTAGATAATAAGTATCATCCTCGAGTTCCCTTCGGATAATACTTATTATCCCATACTCCTTCCCCTAAAAATTTGGCAAGATCTGTCGGGGGCATATTGTCATGCATTAAAAACCCATGAAAAACACATTTTGACTTCTCAAATCGACCTGGCCAAGATGAAAACACACCAAAAAGAACTTAACTACACACACACGAAAGATAACAAACAAATACTTACCAATATCAAACATGAGAAAGTTTACAAGGGATCAAACCGTATGAATCTGACTGAGGAACCCTTTTCAGCTTCAGTTACTTAACTAGTCCAGGTGATTGCCGGTATGTTTGTCCGCTTTAAACTCAAACCCGTTTAATCCCAACATAATGCGTCATGCTTAATATAGTACATTATTACCGTCATGTTTAATTGTCCCCACACCCAAGCGTACACAGCAAAACCTACCCAACCTCAGAGTTTATTGAGGATTCACAAACCCCCAACTTGAGGAACCATGCACCACGGCTATAACTACCACTTATTTTCATTAACCATCAATTGGTGATCAGGTCGGCCGCTAAGCACGCAAAGAAGACCAACTGAGTGATTATTTATTCTCTTTTCTTTTTCATTTCATTTTTTTTCATTTTTATTTATTTATTTATTTTAATTTTTCTTTTCATTTCTTTTTCTCATGTGGTGTAGTCCTAACAGCAGAAACATGGCGTGTGAGAGAGTGAATACTAGGTATAATTACCACTCTCAACCCGTTTTTGCTGGGACTCAGTCTTTTAAACCATGCAACCTGGGATGGGAAACTAAACATATATATCTTTTAAGTTCACTGCACTTTCATTGGAGGTCATAAGTTTAGGTCGAGCCTACCGAGCATATCACCGTGGAGCTTGCCTTTCACTTCCGCCTTACGCGTGTCAGCCATCTCCAACCCGGACATTCATTTTACTTCCCCTAAACTTCTCAAAAACAAGACACAAACAATTAAAAATTGAAAAGCACACTATTTTTAAGGGGTCAACTTTTTCTTCATCTTTACATTTCTTCCCCTTGCTTTTTGATTTTTAATGTCACAATCTTGTGAACATCATTTTTCAGTTTTATTTTATTTATTTATTTTTTTTTAAATAAAACACACAAACACACTTAAAAGCACAAAACACAAAATTTTGCAGACATCTGGCCAAGCTAACTTTCAAAGTATTGATTTGAAAATTTTGAGAAAATTGGGTTTCATGACATGCACACTTCATTGCATTTGAAGTCAAACACATAATCAATCAACAGCTTAATTGAAACTTTGATGAAATAGGTTTGACTCAAAAGACCCTTTGTTGCCTCATCATTCAAACATCCAAGTTAAGAACAGTACCTTTCATGCTGATTTCGACCTTTTACCTCTCAATGAGACATACCTTCCATTTATAGATTACTTGACATGACATGAAGATACATCTCCTAAACTGTGCCTGGAACAATCACTTATCAACAAACAAATTAGTAATAAAAATGTTAGTGAATATTCAAAAGCAATCAATTCGGGGATGATGGTGATTTTTGATCTTCATGGAAAGGTGGTGTATTCTGATGTTCGTGCAAACCGATATGTCAAAGTTTTCGATGATGGTTTGGAACTCTCTAATCAAATGCCCGATACATTGTTAAGTCATGAAGTTGACGTTATAGCCTTTGATTGTTGATATATTGGGATGGATTTCATTCTGAGGGAGAAATTAAGAAAAATATAAAAAAATGGAAAATTGAGAAATTGATCCGACAAAAGCGAGAAATGATGGTACATCAGCATATATGTTATCTGCCATGGATAGATTAAGTCTAAAGGCTGTAGGTACTTGCATAATCTGTGAATGTGCATGACTAATCTGATATCTGCAAGTAAGATATAAACATAAAGCTTGCCTGATGATCTTTGGTTATTTGCTTCTTGATGGATGCTGTGTGATGATTCCAAAAATAGAATAAAGAGATATCCTGATGAATGCATGTTTTCATTTTGCAAAGATTTCAACTTGTTTGATTTTCTTTATTTTGTCAAATGATCGGCCTTTCTCTGCGTATCGAAAGATCGACCTGATTGGTGTTCGTTTGACGTTCTGCTTTATTTTCTTTGGTGTTTCGTATAATCCATCGGACTTTCTCTGCGTGTACGGGAGTACCGACCTGATTGTTGTTGGATTATACAATTTCTGCTTTATTTTTATATTTCTTATTTTCCTAAACAATCGGACTTTCTCTGCGTGCTCACAAGCCGACCTGATTGTTGTTTGTTTAGGGTTCTGCTTTATTTTTGCATGACTCATCAAGGATGATTAAATCTCTAAGAAAGTTGGATTTATATGATAAATATGATGATTTGCCAGTATTTCTGATAGAGTGGAGGCCGAGTTATCAGTGCATGATAAAATTACCTTAAGCATATCTGAAAACGATAAAAAATGATTGGTGCATGCTGAAATAAACATAAATGTTGTATTTGCGATTATCTTGGCTTGCATGCTGATTAAGACCGAAATTGAAATGTGCTAGATGCATTATGTCTGATATGATCTCGTGTCGTGATCTTTCTCGCAAAATACCAAAAATAGAGTGTAATTTTGTATTGCATTTATTTTTCATTTTAGTAAAATTCAAAAAGATTTTAGGTGTGTTTTGATCTAAAGTTTCTAAAAGTCAAAAAGATTTTATTCCTTAGTTGTTTTCGATTGACCAACACTTGATACAAAATCAAAATTTCAAAATCAATATCTTGGATTCTCAAAGAGGAGTTTTGCACCAAGATTAAATTAATTTTGGAAATTCAAAGAAAATTCTGCACTTTTGTCTTCTAAAGTCGCAGGTTCTGTGTGTCAAGACTCGAGCATGGTGTAAAGAGGGAGTTTGTTATATCATTCTCAAGTGGATCTTGATGATCAAAGATGTTTCAAGATTGATCCAGCCATGCAGGCTCTGTTTCTGACAAGAGTTCAAGTTGAAGATCTGATGCAGCAATGTTGAAGATTGAAGACTAGAGATTTTGTTAGACTAGATACACTACACGTTAAGGGGGAGTTTGTTAGAGCATATTCCTATGCCACGATGTGTCTCGTGTATTGTATCTATGTAATGAGAGCAATTGTGTGAGTCTAGTTAGGCTGCTGGGCGTATCACATGGTCCGCCGGACCAGTTGGTGCAGCGTATCAGTTGATACGCTGGGTGATACGCCGGTCAGTCTAAGTTACCTATAAATAGGTAGCTTGTGTAGAATGTAGAGGACTCTCTGGATATATTCTACACTTCTGTGTGTGTTTCTGTGTGTGTGCTCTCAAGGCTTATTAATACAAATTCCATTTGTATTTACTTGTTTGATCTTGTCTTCATCTCATTATCACGTGATTAGCAAACGATCCATCGCTCCATGGTTTTACAAGTGATAATCCTCCATGATCGTTCCTGCACAGAGTGAGAGATTAGTTAGCCATTGGTACCCAGGCCATTGTTTTTCTGGGTATACCTGAGGAATCAATGAATGAAACTTCTTTTAAAAACATTCCTTTTGAAAAATCAGGAAGTTGTGATGGAGCTGCCTTGATTTTTGGTTTCCAAGTTCCAAGTGATTTAACATTTGTTTTACTCACTTTTGGAGTTGTGACTTTAGGTATTCCAACCTTCTTCATTTTAGAATCATTTTTGAAAACAGTTTTAGTTACATTGGGAGGGGTAACTTTGGTTTTTTCAAACTTTGCTTGTTTTGAAAATGGTTTCTTCACCTGTTTTTAGAAATTTTGGTAACTTGGAAAGCTGTTGTTTTGATTTAAAGATTTTCTTTCAGCTTTGGCAGCGCCCAAATGTTGATCAGAGGGTTTAACTTTAGGAGTAACAGTCTTCATTGCCTTAGGTTTTTCCACCTTCATGGGCTTAGACTCAACTGACTCCTGAGATGAAGCCCTTTGACTTTGCGGATAGTAGGGTTCATACAGTTTCTAGCAATATGACCAGCAATGCCACAATTAAAGCAAGTCTGCTTCTTTAGATAGAAGTCAGACGTGTACCCATTTGTCTTTGGTGGCATACATGGAGCTAGTTTGACTTGTGCCTGCTTCTTTTCTTTGTCTGCAACTCCAGATTTGACTTTCTGCTGGATCCTCGAAGCCTGTGTTGAACCTGTCCTCATCGTCTTTGTGCTCTTTGGATTTCCTGACGAAGAAGCACCATTCTTGCAACTGCACTGACAACTGCATGAAGCAACTGAAGAAATTGGAGACACAGCTACTCCCTTGAGTTTTTCATTCTTCACTCCATTTGTTGGCTTCATACTAGAATGCTTGATGGTGATCTTTGGCTTCTCAACTTTAGCTTCACCGATCACTCCATCAGTTATTCCCTTGAACTTGGAGGAGAAGGATGGTAAGTCATACCCAACATCCGGTTCTTGGTCAAACATAGATCCAGATGTCATAAAGATCTTCCCCTCAGGCCGTGTCGTCAAGATCACCTTTTCCCTTTTGACTTCGTCAATTACTTTGAAACATGGGGTTTCAATTTTAGGGTATGGTTTCAACTTTATCTCCGACACAGAAGCTTTGGTCTCATTCTTAGTCACATCATTAACTCCACTTTTACTTGTACCAGCATCATCAGACTTGGAGCTATGACATCTATTATACTCCTGGAACTCAGCATCATCTCTTGATACGTCCTCTATTCTCCCTTCACCATATGTCATGTTTGCCTCGTTGTCTATATCCTCTTGAGTCAATGGTGTAGTTCCAATCAAGACACTATCAATAGGAGGAGCAGCTTCTTTATAATCAGATTTGGTTCGTTCAACTTGATCCTCACTAAGAAGTATTCCTATAATGTCTCTGGGAACTGGTGGAGGAATGATGTTGTTTGCAGACAGAGACTTATCCGACTTTTCTGACCCAAACCCCGTTTTATCTTTCCCAACTTGGCCAGTTACAACAGCAAGTGACAATTCCTTTCCAGCATCGAGCATTCTTTTGCTTCCCATTTGATTCATATCTAGTTTCACTTGCAACTCATTGTTTTTATGCTTAAGGTCATCTATCTGCTTACTAAGCTCAGCGATTTCTAACTTAGCGTTGTCATACAGATAAGCGTTCTCAGTTGCTAGCTTCCGATATTTCACAATGTCTAGTTTCTGAGCTTTTACCTTCTCTTCATTCTTTT
Organism: Deinandra increscens subsp. villosa; assembly: GCA_039602395.1. Lineage (NCBI taxonomy): Eukaryota > Viridiplantae > Streptophyta > Magnoliopsida > Asterales > Asteraceae > Deinandra > Deinandra increscens. The sequence continues at coordinate 2,748,010 of JBCNJP010000002.1, forward strand.
GCCATCTACCCTTGAATGAACTCCTCTCGCATTTTGTCTCAAACAATTCTGACTGATAATTTTTACAAATTTGTCTAAGTCCAGGAATTAAACGAGCACATGTAGGATTCGGGCATATCTTAGTTTCATCAACTTCATCTGCGAAAGCATCCATGTCATCAACCATATTCTTTTCTTCAACCATTGAACTCATTTTCTTAATTAGATATGCAGCTTCTGAAAATTTTGAAAAATCGGCAAAAACGACAAAATCGGCAAAAGTACTATTCAAAGAATAGTGTCAAAAACTTAAAACTGAATAACGGAGGCCTTTGGAGTAGAATTTGGGGGTCCAAACGAGCTCCCCTGGACGTTAGTCCGGGGTAATTCTGGGGCTCGGTGTCACGAACGTCGTGTTCAAATTTGAACTTCTAACTCCAAACGAGTCAAAAGTTACGCCATTTTCCGTGAAAGTGTGAAATAGTGACTTTTTGCCGCAAACCCTGTTTCCGATCGTAAACCCTATTTACGATCGTAATCACCTGTGGATTGTAAACACCTTCAGTCGTAAACTTGATTTTGATAACCCTTAATCGTAAACAGCGTATCTGATCCAAATAAGTCGTAAACACTGATTCCGATCCACCAAAATCGTAAACACCCAATTACGATCAGAAAAGATCGTAAACACCGATCACGATCAATGTACAATCGTAAACACACAACTTCGGATCGTAAACACGATAAAAATCGTTTCTTGAAATCGTAAACTCGAAGATGATGAAGATCTTCAACCACAGAACTCGTAAACACCCAGAAAACCCAGAAAACTGATCGTAAACCTTCAAAACAGCAGCACCTCCGATCGTAAACTCACCAAACAGCTTCAAATCTTCAAAAACTCGAAAATTTTCCAGAAAAGGCTTGAATCCAATACCGTGAGAACCTCGAAACACTTGTTTCTTGGCTCTGATACCAATTGTAGGTCCGGAAATCTCCCAAACACACGATATCTAATCAAACAACTAATCACGATATTTTAATCACACACGAGTGCGGAATCCTCGTAGGTGATTGATTCAAGATAGAGAAGAGAAGAAACACGAAGAATACAATGATCAAACACTAAAAACTTGATCTTTGCACACAAGAAAGCTTGTCGGGTACAAAATCAGTAAATCGTAAACTCTCTTCTCTCTTGTTTACGATCGTAATCAGTAACTCTCACAGGAAATCGTAAACTCAGCTGTCTTACAATGGTAAACACATGGGGTTTATATAGGATCCCTAATGGACCTTAAACCCTAATAGTAATCCCAATGGTAAACCCCAAGCCCAATAGTAAACCCAACCAAACTAGTCTACTAATCTAAATAAACCCTCTAAGCCCAGCCCAACTTATTCAATATTACAAGCCTCATAATCTAGCCTCAACAGAAAGGAATATGAGAAACGTCCTAAAGATGGCTAACATGGAAAACGTGTTAAAGGCTGAGGTTCCCGAGCAACCTGAAGCCAACAATGCTCCTGCGCATAATGCCCATAACACTTTGCGACAGAATGCTAAATCTGTCACATGCCTTATACTAGCCATCATGACTTCTGAGATTCAGAAGAACATGGTCAACAGGACAGCTTTTCAATGGTAAACAGTAACTCTCACAGGAAATCGTAAACTCAGCTGTCTTACAATGGTAAACACATGGGGTTTATATAGGATCCCTAATGGACCTTAAACCCTAATAGTAATCCCAATGGTAAACCCCAAGCCCAATAGTAAACCCAACCAAACTAGTCTACTAATCTAAATAAACCCTCTAAGCCCAGCCCAACTTATTCAATATTACAAGCCTCATAATCTAGCCTCAACAGAAAGGAATATGAGAAACGTCCTAAAGATGGCTAACATGGAAAACGTGTTAAAGGCTGAGGTTCCCGAGCAACCTGAAGCCAACAATGCTCCTGCGCATAATGCCCATAACACTTTGCGACAGAATGCTAAATCTGTCACATGCCTTATACTAGCCATCATGACTTCTGAGATTCAGAAGAACATGGTCAACAGGACAGCTTTTCAGATAATTGGTGATCTAAGGGGCATGTTTGAAACCTAGGCCCGGCAGGAGCGCTACGACACCGCTGTGACACTTAATAACGGTCACATGGCTGAAGGCTCTCCCGTCAGCGCCCATGTCCTGAAGATGAATGGTTACATTGACCGCCTAGCAAAGCTGAATTACGTAATCCCCGCTGAAATGGCGACGGACCTGATTCTGCACTCACTGTCCAGCGCCTTCACCCCTTTCAGGGTGAACTTCAACATGAATAACATGATGAAGACAGTGGCTGAGCTTCACGACATGCTCAAGACTGCAGAAGTTAACTTTGTTAATAGCAAGGCACCCGATGTTCTCACAATCCGACCAGGAGGTGTCAAGAAGCCTGAGGCGAAGAAGGGAATGCGTGGAAAGCACTTGAAAACGCTGGAGCGTGTGGATCGGTTCAGTTCGACATCAATTACGTGTATGAAAACAAGAACAATCGGTGTAAATAAACGACTCAATCTCTCATTCACAACTATGACAGTTACAAGAGATTCAGAGTACAAAAAACACACTAGTTCTCACATATAAGCTCTCTCAAAAACTAGTAAATTACAAGACAAACAACCTATTTATAAGCTGCCAAAACACAGCCTCCGAACCTGGTGTTCGGCCAAAGTTCGGAGCCACCGAACCTTGGGTTCGGCCAAGGTTCGGCCAACACAAAACTAGGTTAAAACATTTGTCTTCAAAACTCTATCTGATCCAGCCCGTTGCCACATATCATGTACCAACAAATAAGAAGAAGGGTAAGGCAGCTATTCCTAGAGCGTCTGGAAGCTCCCAGAAGGGCAATTCGAAATCGTCCAAGGCAGCGCCAGAATAGCGCCAGTGTTTTGAATGCAACAAGATTGGGCACTGGAGAAGGAACTGCCCAGAGTATCTTGCCAAGGTGAAGAATGGGAAACCCCCTCAGGGCAATCCCTCAGGTATACACATAAGTTTATGTTGTATGATGCTTCACTAATTCCTGCAAAATATATGCTTGACATACTTTACATTTTGTAGGTGCATGAAGCTGAAGAAAGCAGACCAAGACGACATGGAGCAACCTGCAAGATTCGCACCCTAATAAAGCTCATGTCTGAAGTTTTCCGTTTAAAAACAATTCTTGGTGTTTTGAAACAACCTGTTTGTTTTGGTTTCCCTAATTGTTTTCCAGAATGAACAATTGGTTTCTATGGATTTTGATTGTGACATGCTTTTGACTATTTTCTGATTTTTGAAACATGCATGGCTGTTTTAATCTATGTTTTGAATTTTATTCAACCGTTTATTAGATTAAACTCAAAATCCTAATACAACATACAACATAACATGTACCTGGTGCACTTGATTCAATCAAGGCTAGCTTAAATGCGACATGAAAAACATTCTTTCTTTCATATCCCATCAACGCTATAAAGCCTTAAGCGTCTATCGTACTCGTTACGACATAACGCACGACATAACGGTAGTTCATAAAGTCTTATGAATTAGAACCACCAACGTTAAGAAAATTAAATCAAATCAAACTAATTAAAGGTCGCCGTTTTGATCTTAACTATGTGAACATATCAATCCTTTGCTTTGAGCAGACGTTTGTTCAATTGAGTTTGAATTACCAGCTAATTACTACAAAGTAATCACTTGCTGATTATGACTTTGTAGAATGGTTACACCATTTATGGTGCATTGTACCATTAGTCATACATGTGCATACCTGCATATTTATACCTTGAAAGTCTTAGACGACTCCCGTTGTACTCGCGTGTGTTTGAATCCTACAATACACTAAGTGTTTAATGTAAGGAATAACAGTTTTATTCTTGAAACTGGCAAACACAAGACTAATGACTTGTCACAATAATTACCCTGAGTATCTTATAACCAAAACGCCCCTTCACATATCACTTGCTTAACTAAATTCTGTTCTCAAGACCATAATCTTCCGAAGATAAGAAATTGGTAATTACATTTCCATAGTTAGATCTTTAAATATCTAAAGATACGTGATTCCTACAAATCGTTGGACAGTGTAAAGAAACTCTTGTACTTATACGGGACGAGCCAGACAAACATTGTTTCACCAACTAAATATTGTTGCTCAATGAAACATTTTGACATTCTAGTTAGAATTTGAAAATTAATCTTACTTGAATAAGATAATGTCCTCTAACGTCGGACTCGATAATCCGGTAAAATAGATCATCATCTCGATCATCACGAGACACTTTCAAACAATTAAGATGAAAGCATCTCCATGCTATCAAACTCTTAAATGACTTTGACAATCATCTTTAAAATTTATGAATAAAAGATAACATCTGGATATTAAACATTCAAGTTTCGTATTGCGCCTACGAAAGCGAACAATTTCGTTCTTGGAAACGAAATGTAATTGCTACAACTCCATTGTGCATGACAATATCCAAACGGTTTGGAAGAAGGATGATTTTAGGAATGTCAGTCTACCTAAAGCAAGTGGGAGCATTACCACTGATCATTACCGGGATAACGATCAACCAATGATACGATCAATCTCTTTAAAACTATTCAAATCATACTAAATATGATACGAAATGAATTCAATACTTAGATATTGCAAGTGATGTCACTGTAAAGGATTACACAACGACATAAGATGGAAAATCACATCACCGCTGTCAAACACTGATGTATGAAATGCATGTTCATTAAATGAGTACCGATTATACTCCTTGAACGTTAATAGCCACCTTAATGGAATTTGAACTAGGAATGCAATAAAACATTCAAAGAGTTAATTGGATTCTACAAATAGTCGATTAACATGCTCATGTGATAACAAAGTCATACATGTGCTTACTAGGGGCACTATATTATCACAAGTTCGATTCTATTTGGAAGTCTCACTGTTCAAGATAAACACTAAAACTTAAGAAACAACTGACAATGGCAATCCTAAAACAAAACACAAGAACATGGTAGCAAATTCATAGATTCAATGATCATGCTAGATCAATGAAATAATGATATTGAATAGTATATGAATTCAGCACCATATCAATGTTCTAATTTAGTGTTTGATGTCGAACATTAACATTTGCACCAAATCATTCGACCTTCTCTAAGCTGTTAGACGAAGAGTATGAATTCTGCGTAACGTGTTCGAATTTTATACGTTTTACTATCCATGAATATTCCGTTAATATTCTAAAAGTCTGTAGTCGATTAGACATTGTGGGAGCAAAACCTGAAGTAAGACTATTATGACTCTAGACTCAAACTATTGACGATCCAGACTCACAAGGCCTCATTACATAATGACATCAGGACATAACTCGCATCAAATTGTCTTCATGGATTTAATCATAAGACAAATTTGATTAATGGTATACTCAATAGTATCCTTCGACCTGAGATACATAACCGACCTCCCGTCTGCTGAGGGACATTCTTTGACTGTAGCTTAACGATGTTGCGTAACTGCCAGTCATAACGGTTACTTTTGGGAATGGATCTAAAGCTTAGTGGGAGCTGTATGTAGTCAATACGGAATTATGTACTCTTGCATTGATAATGCAATAGCTTGACATCGTGGGCCCTCTCGTTAGTTCCAAGTGTTAAGTGTAAGGCCTTACCCAAACTTACTGTGTGTTTGATTGGATCACTTCAAACGTATAGAACGTGAAATAGAATGATTAAACGCGAAAGAGAATGAATAAATCCATGTCTCTAGTTCAATTGATGTCTCATACAGAAAGGATCTAATGACATTATAAATACCATAAGTCTGAACTATAACACGAGTTTATAGATATTCCCTGGTTATTTGACTTGAAGTGTCATGACTGGTTGGGACAGCCACATGTAGCTAGAGCACCTCTGATTGTTTCTTATATTATAGTCGCGTTCAGTACACGTGGGAGATTGTTGGATTTAGGTGTCCAGACCCGACTAGATCAAGAACCCGACCCGATCAAGACCCGTAAGAGTTACACCGAAGGCAACGGGTTTTATAGTCCGCTTACCTGACTAACCGGCAAATTCGCAGAAGAACTAATTATTTATTTATTAACTAGTTTAATAAATATATTAATTAATTTATCCTAATTAATCGTTATGATTAATTCTGCGACAGAGACGTTAAATATTATTTATGTTTTAGACGAAAATTAATGAATCCGTCATTTGACTAATATTCGTTAAGTCTCGGCAAGCGAGAAATGATTTAATAAGTTAAATAGTAGTCGCGAAAGTTAAAAGGTACGATCAAGGATTGTTTTAAGACGAGGGACTAAACAGAAACTTAATCAGATATTTATATCTGATTAAGAAGGCGAAAACCCTAATCCTCAAGTTAAGATTTTCAGCCTTCCCTCCTCCCTCTTTCTCGAACTCGACGCCGGCCAACCTTAGGTCATCGTCGACCCTCCTTTGTTCTCTGGTGATTTTGTCTTGCTCGTGGGAACACCAATCTTCGATCACCGTTTTTCCGTGGTTTATTGGCTCCGACGAACCGCCGTGAATGGAAGCCGAACCCTCGCCACCGTGCCGCCTCCGCCAAGCCGAACAGCCGACATGCCCGTCGTCCGCCGCCGTACGTCGCTGCCGCCAATCTCCGAGCCGTTGCCGCTGCTCCGACACCGTCGCCCTTGTCGCCCCTCCAGCCAGCTGCCACTCGCCGTTGCCGATTCGTCCGCCAACTCACGCGATTACGAACTGCCATTACACGGCTCGTTCGCTCGTCGTCCGTGAAACCCTAATTGCGCCATATCCGACGTGCGAAATTTTCCCAGTGCTCGAATGGCCGCGTAGTAAATATTGCAAGTTGCGAGGATCGTCAGATTCGCACGTCATATCAAACTTGCAAAGCCCTAGCGTCACCCGTTGACCTCTAGTGTCTCAAGCGTTTATTTTGAATCACCGCTCAGGTATATTTAAACTCGATGTTAGTTTAGATTAATTTGATTTATTTATTTTTATATATCGCGTTTGCTTTAACGCGATTGGTGTTTGTGCGTTTTGGTGATTGTCGTATGCTGGTGTGATTAGGTTTACGTTAATAAACTGGTAATCGGGTTTAGTAGATTAAATTATTTTCCGCTGCATATTAAATTACTAGTTAATTTAATTAACCTAATTCTATTTACTAATTTACTCGGTAAATGATATATTAATTATTTAACCTAAATAATTAATTAGACAAAATTTTGGTCGTTACCGGGGACCCGATTACCATTGTCGTAACCCAACACTAGAGAGCCATCTACTAGCCAGTGTACGATTACAATGTAGAAGGCGATGGTGAAGATGTTGGTTGCTGTGACAACTACCTTATGTTTAATATATCTTATGTTGTATTACGTTTTCTGTGTAAGATACCGAGATGTTTATAAATAAACGTATTTCATTGATCCGTTCGCGAAAGCCCCATAACCGGAGTTGTGACCGTTCTTTCACAAGAGACACTCGTTGTCCACTTGGTTACTTAGAAATTTTGAAAGCACTTTACGCTGTCTAGAGGAATTGCCTAACTAACTGAGTTCCCATTTCCTATTCAAGATTAGCTTGCCATCCTTGAATACGAATCAAACATCGAAACACTAAATTTGCCTGTTGTTTCAGAACGCAAACCACACAAACCAAGAGATTTTCCATCTCAAGTCTCTTCTTGCGAAAGACACTACTACAAAAACTGGCTTTCTTGACGTGCATTGCGCGTCAAGAAAGGGCCTTCTTGCACGCAAATGCGCGTCAAGGATGCGGGGGTCAAGAAGCTTCTTGACGCGCGAACGATGACGCGCTATCCATGACACTCCATTCTTGACACCCATTTTGCGCATCAAGAAAGGGTGTCGTCTGTGTTTAATAATTTTTAATTAATTATATATTTTTAGTGTCGTCTGTTTATGACACGCAAAACTGCGTGTCATGCATTTTATGACAAAATTAAAAAAAAATATATTTTTGTGGATTTACTAATTTCTACAAATAATGATAATTAATCTGATATTACAAAATAAAAATACATTTAACAACAATATAAAGTAATCATGAGTTTACAAATAGATTTAACAATAAATCTATAATAATAAATCTAGCCAACACAATATCATTTACAAGGAAATGGTTTTTCTCCTATCTTTCTCATACGGACTCCAATTGAGGTGATTCAAAAGGCCCCAGACTCGTCTCCATGTCCTTTACCATATCATCCAGCTAAATTGGTCAAAATCAGCTGCTACAATTGCCATAAATCACAGCTGTAACCTGCAGGGTGCGTTTTGACCCGTTAAGCTTGTTTCTGTCATATCTTGGTCATACGAACTCGGATTGGAATGATTCAAAAGGCCACGAACTCGTCTCTATGTCCTTTACAATATAATCTAGGTAAATAAGTCAAAAAAAGCTGCTAAAGTTGCCAGAAATAGCAGCTGTAACATGACAGGTGCGTTTTGACCCGTTAAGCTTGTTTTTTGTCATATCTTAGTCACACGAACTCGGATTGGGGTGATTCAAAATCCCACAAAGCCCTAGCCTATGAGTTTCGAAAGTTATTTACCTGGACAACTTAATAGGAGCACACATCTTCTGTTAAACCCACTATTCCAGCCCCTGTTTGAGCATCTGGTGACTGCAGCACCTCTTTGAACTATATGAACCTGCAAAAAAAAATATGTATATAAGGTTGGAAATAGACATCTAAAGACCATGTAAAACTTATGAATATGGGGGTGTTAGAAACCTTCTCATATCAGATTGTAGGAAAGTAGTTACCTGTTTCAGCACTTGTACCAATTTATGCTTGTCTTTCATTCAAGATTTGCAACTTTTCTTTGACCTCTTTCTTCCTTTTCTCTTTTTCATTTAAAGAATCATCTTTAGGGGGCTACAAAGGAAGAACAATAGTTGAGGATCAGTGGATTTAAGAAGAAGATGGTTTACTAAGGAGGCTTTTAGAGGACTTCTATGTGTAAAATAAAATAAAAAAGACTTGCAAGACCAAATGGACATATCAGTTGCTACAGTTCTAGTTATAAATCAAAGGCACCTAAAACATACATATGTAATTTAGTATAGCATGCATGTGCCAAGAGCTTGAACCATTTAACGACCTGATTATTATATAGCCCATTTAAAATTTTGTTGTAACACAGTTGAACATGGTTATAATAAATTGGTGTTTAGGTAGGATTATGTTCAAAATAATCAAGACATAATAAAATAATATCATATTAATAGCAGCCACTTCTAACCTTCTCTTTACATCAGCACCATCAGAATCCTTTTGGTATTTGCGCTCATCTAAAGCCTCTGTTCAAAGATAGAGCATGTTATTCCAAAAGAAACAAAACAAATAAAACATAAACGGGCTAGCAGGTATAGAAACAGTAAGGCCCACCCTTCTCATCTTTTAGCTTGTAGCAATCAGTCCACCACCCATCCTTTAGATTGTTTTCCGGCTGAACCGAGATGTGATGGAACATTCTTTTGATCTTTTCATTCCTGGGAACATAAGCAGAAAATAATATGCCCAACCCGACCCAAGTAAAATCCCAAGCCTCACTCAAAATACCCGCTCCTTAGCAACACACATTTTAACGAATTCGAAAAATACACATGAATATGTATATTTCTTAAAATATTAAACTGTTGTAAGTGAGAACAAGTTCAGAAGCTTGTAACAAGTAAAAAATAAACTTGTGTTTGTTGCTATTGTTGTAAATCAATATGTACATTTCCTAAATAAATACAACTTGAGGATTACAAGTTTGATTGTGTTGGCTGTAGAAAATGGTGACAATTTTTCATCCAATTTTTAATTTGGTTACAAGGGTTTAAAAGTTACCAGAAAAAACCCCATATACACATACAAACGCTGTTTTCTACATTCCATTTTATTACAGTTGATTATATAATTTGATTTCTTAAATATCATGTCCCTTTCAAAACACGCATCCAAACACCCTCATTAGAAATAATAGGAGTGTTTACATCTATCCAGATTCTGTAATGCATTAATCCATTTCAAAATGAAAAAAAAAGAATTGGAGAATGAAGAATCAAAATATGTAGCATAAAACATCAGAGTCTTCAAATGCACCTATCACTAAACACAAAGACAGATGTGAGCTCAAAGGATTTTAGAACACACCTTCAGTCGTAATTCTGCAGTTATAACTTCCAAATCTCTTACAGGATCCACAGTGTCATCAACATGTATAATATCAGAGTCTTCAAATGCACCTATCATATAATTATACAAAAAATAAATTGCATTGTGTCTAAGAACGCATAAACCTACCAAGCAAAGCAATAGTAACAAAAAGTTACTGATACAGAATATCTAGAGATTTATAAATGATTAAATTAGCTTATAAGTGTAATACAGATCAAAAAGCATGTTAAGAATAGTCAAGTTTTAATTTAAACCTTCTAGGATTTTTATTAACCACATAGAACTATATTACATGGAGATTTATAACAGGTACCATGAAGAAGAACAAACTGAGTTTTGTAGGTGGGTTTTTACTTTTGTTCTTTGTTTCCTATGCTTGAGTAGAGGTTTAGTTAATTGATGCTCGAATTAGTTATCACGTGGTAGATAGCAGATCATACAACATGTTCATGGAGACATAATACAAAAATATAAATTACAAGGCTGAAACTTACAATGACCAGCAAGAAAATACCTCCTAAAGACCAAAGCAATTTGAAGTTATACATATCATGCTATCATTTATTTTCCTCATCTTTCTATTATGATTTTCAATCAGCTATCACCAACATAAAAATTACAAAGACATAGCTAACTTGTAGGTTACATTTAAGGTATTGAATGAATTTACCTTGTAAGCTATTTGCCTAGGTAGTTGCGTCGATTTTAGGAGAAGATAGCTGGTTGTCTTTTACAGTAGCAAGTAACTGGAAACTTGCACTTGCATATTTAAAATACCGAATCCAGCCCCCTTCTAATGCATTCATTTCTGCAAGGTCCAACTTTTACAATAGCAAGTAATTACTTGGGTTGAGCAGGTTCAAGGTCCAACTGTTTGAGCATAAATACGTTATAAAAATTAAAAAAAATCATTGGAAGCCACATTAATTTAATAAAGTACCAAAGAACACTCTAATAGAAATGAAGATACCAAAGAACACTCTAATAACTTAAAGAACCATAAAAATGAAGATACCAAAGAACACTCTAATAACTTAATAAAGTTGAACAACGACAGGACCTCTGGTTTTAGAAGAAATCTAAGACAACATCAGTACAAAGAAATCAGGTCAATAAAAAATTTTGGTACAAATCTAAGCATTCAGAAAAATCAATCGCCTCATATAAAAGTTACCTTACTCGATGAACAAATAAAAGGTGACCAGAGCCTAAAACCTGCAATCATAACACAAAAATATACACGAAATCAGCAAGATTGATGGTGAACTAGCCAATTCGAGTTATTATGACCAATTAGGCATCCAAATCACAATAAAATCCTCTAAGCTCCACTTGTTAGTTTATAATGAGTGTACAGTTTTTGCATAAACATTACCAATCCCCATTTAGTAACCTATTGATATGATTTGTGAATTGTACATAGTCAAGGATTCACTACAGGGAATATGGAATATATGCAAACACACACAAAAAAAAAGTCTGGTTTGTGCACAAACTGGCACCACACAAAACAAGTTCATAAAGATGGATGATGCCTCTAAATTCAAAATGAGTTAAACTGACGTGAGAGCATATGCACAAATCAAGAACTTTCTTATGAAAATTAATCAACTTAACACCAATTTCCATTTTAGAAACATGTAATCAAGCATTAGAGACCACTCATGAATTAATTAACTGCAAATCCAGAACATAAACATGATGAACACAGTAGCTAAGTCACATAATCTTGCAAAATAAAAAGGAAATCGTACCTGATTTGTTGTTCAATGGATATTACACAATGAAATCAAGATAAATCTACACAAATTCAAGCATAGAAAAAGATCAGTTAACGGATGTCGGGGTGTTAGGGTTCGTCAAGAACAATCGAGTCACAAATGGAGATGAAAATAAAAAATTAATCGTATAGAAATCTTACCAGAGATGTGACTTGAGTGACCCAAATCTAAAATCATTGGGGTTCCAGACTCTCTCTTTTCCTCGCCGATTAGGGTTCGCGTCCGGTAGCCTTGGCCGCTGGTGGTCTTGGACTCTTGCGCAGCTTTTGATCGGTTGTGTACTAGTGGGTGGTGGAGAAGAGGCGCCGGTCGTGGTGGTGGAGTGGCGGCCGGCAGCGAGACGGTGGAGAGGATGAGCAGTGGTGGAGCGCGCAGATGAGTTTTGGGGAGTGAGCGCGTTGAAGTATCTTTGGGGTAATCTAGGGCAAATTGGGGGGGGGGGGGGAATTTTGACGTCAAAAAAATTAAAAAACGACATTTTCATCTTGACACTCATATTATAAGTGTCCTCCGTGTTTTTTTTTTTTTTTTGAAATATGACATAAATTCTTGACACTCAAAAATGCGCGTCATGAATTCTTAGGAATTACCTATAATTGACATTTTATTTTGACACTTCAGTTTTTGCACGTCAAGAATTATCGAGTGTCATCATTCGCGTGTCAAGGAAAGCAGTTTTTGTAGTAGTGAGAGAAGCTTGACGGTGCCAACTTCCTTGATTGGGAAAGGAATATGAGAATCGTCCTAAAGATGGCTAACATGGAAAACGTGTTAAAGGCTGAGGTTCCCGAGCAACCTGAAGCCGACACTGCTCCTGCGCATAATGCCCATAACACTTTGCGACAGAATGCTAAATCTGTCACATGCCTTATACTAGCCATCATGACTTCTGAGATTCAGAAGAACATGGTCAACATGACAGCTTTTCAGATGATTGGTGATCTAAGGGGCATGTTTGAAACCTAGGCCCGACAGGAGCGCTACGACACCGATGTGACACTTATTAACTGTCACATGGCTGAAGTCTCTCCCGTCAGCGCCCATGTCCTAAAATGAAGGGTTACATTGACCGCCTAGAGAAGCTGAATTACGTAATCCCCGCTGAAATGGCGACGGACCTGATTCTGCACTCACTGTCCAGCGCCTTCACCCGTTTCAGGGTGAACTTCAACATGAACAGCATGATGAAGACAGTGGCTGAGCTTCATGGCATGCTCAAGACTGCAGAAGTTAACTTTGTTAATAGCAAGGCACCCGATGTTCTCACAATCCGACCAGGAGGTGTCAAGAAGCCTGAGGCGAAGAAGGGAAGGCGTGGAAATAAGAAGAAGGGTAAGGCAGCTATTCCTAGAGCGTCTGGAAGCTCCCAGAAGGGCAATTCGAAATCGTCCAATGCAGCGCCAGAATAACGCCAGTGTTTTGAATGCAACAAGATGGGGCACTGGAGAGGGAACTGCCCAGAGTTCTTGCCAAGGTGAAGAATGGGAAACCCCCTCAGGGAAATCCCTCAGGTATACACATAAGTTTATGTTGTATAATGCTTCACTAATTCCTGCAAAATATATGCTTGACATACTATACATTTTGTAGGTGCATGAAGCTGAAGAAAGCAGACCAAGACGACATGGAGCAACCTGCGAGATTCGCACCCTAATAAAGCTCATGTCTGAAGTTTTCCGTTTAAAAACAATTCTTGGTGTTTTGAAACAACCTGTTTGTTTTGGTTTCCCTAATTGTTTTCCAGAATGAACAATTGCTTTCTATGGATTTTGATTGTGACATGCTTTTGACTATTTTCTGATTTTCGAAACATGCATGGCTGTTTTAATCTATGTTTTGAATTTTATTCAACCGTTTATTAGATTAAATTCAAAATCCTAATACAACATACAACATAACATGTACCTGGTGCACTTGATTTAATCAAGGCTAGCTTAAATGCGACATGAAAAACATTCTTTCTTTCATATCCCATCAAAGCTATAAAGCCTTAAGCGTCTATCGTACTCGTTACGACATAACGCACGACATAACGGTAGTTCATATAGTCTTATGAATTAGAACCACCAACGTTAAGAAAATTAAATCAAATCGAACTAATTAAAGATCGTCGTTTTGATCTTAACTATGTGAACATATCAATCCTTTGCTTTGAGCAGACGTTTGTTCAATTGAATTCGAATTAGCAGCTTAATTACTACAAAGTATCACTTGCTGATTATGACTTTGTAGAATGGTTACACCATTTATGGTGCATTGTACCATTAGTCATACATGTGCATACCTGCATATTTATACCTTGAAAGTCTTAGACGACTCCCGTTGTACTCGCGTGTGTTTGAATCCTACAATACACTAAGTGTTTAATGTAAGGAATAACAGTTTCATTCTTGAAACTGGCAAACACAAGACTAATGACTTGTCACAATAATCACCTTTAGTATCTTATAACCAAAATGCCCCTTCACATATCACTTGCTTAACTAAATTATGTTCTCAAGACCATAATCTTGCGAAGATAAGAATTTGGTTACATTTCCATAGTTAGATCTTTAAATATTTAAAGATACGTGATTCCTACAAATCACTGGACAGTGTAAAGAAACTCTCGTATTTATACGGGACGAGCCAGACAAACATTGTTTCACCAACAAAATATTGTTGCTCAATGAAACATGTTGACATTCTAGTTAGAATTTCAAAATTAATCTTACTTGAATAAGATAATGTCCTCTAACGTCGGACTCGATAATCCGGTAAAATAGATCATCATCTCGATCATCACGAGACACTTTCAAACAATTAAGATGAAAGCATCTCTATGCTATCAAACTCTTAAATGACTTTGACAATCATCTTTAAAATTTATGAATAAAACATAACATCTGGATATTAAACATTCAAGTTTCGTATTGCACCTACGAAAGCGAACAATTTCGTTCTTGGAAACGAAATGTAATTGCTACAACTCCATCGTGCATGACAATATCCAAACGGTTTGAAAGATGGATGATTTTAGGAATGTCAGTCTACCTAAAGCAAGTGGGAGCATCGCCACAGATCATTACCGGAATAATGATCAACCGCTGACACAATTAATCTCTTTGAAACGATTCGAGTCATACTAAATATGATACGAAATGAATCCAATACTTAGATATTGCAAGAGATGTCACTGTAAAGGATTACACAACGACATAAGATGGAAAATCACATCACCGCTGTTAAACACTGATGTATGAAATGCATGTTCATTAAACGAGTACCGATTATACTCATTGAACGTTAATAGCCACCTTAATGGAATTTGAACTAGGAATGCAATAAAACATTCAAAGAGTTAATTGGATTCTACAAATAGTCGATTAACATGCTCATGTGATAACACAGTCATACATGTGCTTACTAGGGGCACTATATTATCACAAGTTCGATTCTATTTGGAAGTCTCACTGTTCAAGATAAACACTGAAACTTAAGAAACAACTGATAATGGCAATCCTAAAACAAAACACAAGAACATGGTAGCAAATTCATAAATTCAATGATCATGCTAGATCAATGAAATAATGCTATTGAATAGTATATGAATTCAACACCATATCAATGTTCTAATTTAGTGTTTGATGTCGAACATTAACATTTGCACCAAATCATTCGACCTTCTCTAAGCTGTTAGACGAAGAGTATGAATTCTGCGTAACGTGTTCGAATTTTATACGTTTTACTATCCATGAATATTCCGTTAATATTCTAAAAGTCTGTAGTCGATTAGACATTGTGGGAGCAAAACCTGAAGTAAGACTATTATGACTCTAGACTCAAACTATTGACGATCCAGACTCACAAGGCCTCATTACATAATGACACCAGGACATAACTCGCATCAAATTGTCTTCATGGATTTAATCATAAGACAAATTTGATTAATGGTATACTCAATAGTATCCTTCGACCTGAGATACATAAGCGACCTCCCGTCTGCTGAGGGACATTCTTTAACTGTAGCTTAACGATGTTGCGTAACTGCCAGTCATTACGGTTACTTTTGGGAATGGATCTAAAGCTTAGTGGGAGATGTAGTCAATACGGAATTATGTACTCTTGCATTGATAATGCAATAGCTTGACATCGTGGGCCCTCTCGTTAGTTCCAAGTGTTAAGTGTAAGGCCTTACCCAAACTTACTGTGTGTTTGATTGGATCACTTCAAACGTATAGAACGCGAAATAGAATGATTGAACGCGAAAGAGAATGAATAAATCCATGTCTCTAGTTCAATTGATGTCTCATACAGAAAGGATCTAATGACATTACAAATACCATAATTCTGAACTATAACACGAGTTTATAGATATGCCTTGGTTATTTGACTTGAAGTGTCATGACTGGTTGGGACATCCACATGTAGCTAGAGCACCTCTGATTGTTTCTTATATTATAGTCGCGTTCAGTACACGTGGGAGATTGTTGGATTTAGGTGTCTAGACCCGACTAGATCAAGAACCCGACCCGATCAAGACCCGTAAGAATTACACCGAAGGCAACGGGTTTTATAGTCCGCTTACCTGACTAACCGGCAAATTCGCAGAAGAGCTAATTATTTATTTATTAACTAGTTTAATAAAGATATTAATTAATTTATCCTAATTAATCGTTATGATTAATTCTGCGACAGAGACGTTAAATATTATTTATGTTCTAGACGAAAATTAATGAATCTGTCATTTGACTAATATTCGTTAAGTCTCGGCAAGCGAGAAAAGATTTAATACGTTAAATAGTAGTCGCAAAAGTTAAAAGGTACGATCAAGGATTGTTTTAAGACGAGGGACTAAACAGAAACTTAATCAGATATTTATATCTGATTAAGAAGGCGAAAACCCTAATCCTCAAGTTAAGATTTTCAGCCTTCCCTCCTCCCTCTTTCTCGAACTCGACGCCGGCCAACCTTAGGTCGCCGCCGACCCTCCTTTGTTCTCCGGTGATTTTGTCTTGCTCGCGAGAACACCAATCCTCGATCACCGTTTTGCCGTGGTTTATTGGCTCCGACGAACCGCCGTGAAAGGAAGCCGAACCCTCGCCACCGTGCCGCCTCCGCCAAGCCGAACCGCTGTTATGCCCGTCGTCCGCCGCACCACCGCCGTACGTCGCTGTCGCCAATCTCCGAGCCGTCACCTCCGCTCCGACACCGTCGCCCTTGCCGCCGCTCCAGACAACTACCTTGTTTTAATATATCTTATGTTGTATTACGTTTTCTGTGTAACATACCGAGATGTTTATAAATAAAAGTTTGAGTTTCCCCTTTTTTTTGTTATCTGTGATCAAATCATGTGCTGATGAGTAAATCCGACGACGTGGCGCCGGCCTGGGATGCGTCGGGTGTCACATGATACTTGGCAATATAATGATTAACATTGGTTTGTGATTTAGGTTATTTGAGTCCTTGTGCTTTTTTTCCATGTCTTTAGTTAATTTAGTTTTTATTTATTTCTTTGTTTTATTCTATTAGTTTATGCCACATAGCAGTGTTGGACTCGGTCTGCCCAAGACACATACTAGATTGATGTGGCTAGTACGTTATGATCCAAGACGGGTCATACCCAATAACGAGCTAGACAAACACCCAATGGATATTTATTTAGATATGATCAATTAAATAAATGTCACTTATAGAAGATAATTAGAAATCGGTTTCTAACTAATCGAACTTGTGTGAAATCATATGGATGATTTAAATTAGAGAAGTATGGAAACAATATTATTCAATTGGTTAAATAATATTGTTACATGAAACATATTTATATGTTACACTATATTTGTACATGTAACATGTTACATGAGTCAAGTGAAGCATGACCAAATGAATGTGGACAAGGAAATGGACTAGATGCATGGGAGGGAACTTCAAAAGGTTGAAAAGCTTTTCCCTCCCTCTCTCTCTCTCCTCTTGCACGTTCACCCACCTCCCATTAAGAGGGTGGTTGTGCTTTTTATTTAAACAAGGCATGCAACCTTGTTTAAGTGACTAGTCATTAATTACTTGCTTCTCCAATACTCAAGTTCCTCTCTCTCTCTCTCTCCCATCCGTTTTTCCTTAAAGGAAATCAGCCCCAAGGGTGAAAAAGGGTGTGGAATTCGGATTCAAGCAAGGAGACAAAGAGTGTTCATCTTCACCAAATCCTAGCAACAAAGGTGTTTGTTGTTCGAGCTCGTGGATATCATCACTTGAGGCTTTCAAGTTAGATAGCAAGCCGGTTCATTCACATCATCTTCTTCATAATCTTGAGCTTGGAAGAAGGTAAATCTAAAACCCTCTATGGTTGGTTTTAGTTTTGATAGCATGCACACATATTTGGATCCTCGGTTTGGGTTTTATAATCAAGTGTTAAAATCGGTTTTAACATTAACTAATCGATCTATGGTTTTGATTTTTCCGCTGCGTTTTACATTTTAAGGAGTTAAAATGACTTTGATAAAGTTCTTAAAACCCAACAATGGCATCTAGAGCCGCTTATATGGATGCATGCTTCAAAGAGCTAGTTGGTTAGCTCCACAAAACTCTTGGTTTTGGTTTCTCATACCACAAACCGAAAGTTTTGTTCATGGTTTCCATTTGTCTTTCAAGATGCTTCACTAACATGCATGTGGTTATCTTGAAAGATTAAAACATTTTATCATTTTGTTGTTTTTGTTGTTTGGACAACAAACCCAAATTTTCGGTTTTGTGTTGGACCGAAAAAGGAAATGGGTTAAAAGGGAACCATTTGTACATATGGATGTATTTTTAGATATATGTTTGGTGCATAAAGCCTAGCCAAAAGACCTTGTGATTGTTTGTGGTGAATGTTTGTGCTTGTTGTAATTATTCAAAAGTTGTAATAATTTCAAGTTCCTCATTTTGGGCATGTAATCTATTTATTTCATTGGGTATGTAATGTAATAGATTAGGTGCATTTTGTTTTACTAGAAAAATGTATTAGGATCCATATTTTGTAAAAAAGGAAGAATGCACAAGATGGAGGATCTTGGATGCCCAAAGGAGTCAAGCAAAACACAACCAAAGGAGGTCACTTGAAGCATTTGGATGCGGGGTCAAGTGGGAGTTCACCAACACATCACTTGCGTGATCTTGTCCCTTAGGAGAGACCTTGACACACACTTGTTTCGGCTAACAAGTGTTGTCAATAGTTGGCTATGGCTATGCACCTATTTTATTATGCTTGTGTGGTTGTTTATTTTCATGTTTGGATGATATTTGGATATGCATGCTAAAACAAACTAATAAACATTAACAAGCTAAAACCGGTTCTTAAAATATCATTAACAAAGACTAATAAAATGGGTTTTATTAAGTTGATGATGATTTATCAATAAAATGGGTTTTATTAAAAGAACCATGAAATATGGATTTCAAACAACACTAGGGTACCGTACATTTGAATGCATGTGAATTGTATGGTACATAGAGTTTTCTACACTAGAATTATGAAAACTAAAAACGACCCTTTTCAAAAACAAGTTTAAACGCCATCCTTTTATACAACACTCAATTTACTTGTAAACTCTTTATGGGATAAAGGTCACCTAACCATATTTGAGGGAACTTGTAAACTTGGGGTAGGTTTACCATATTTGTGGGATAAAGGTCACCTAACCACTTGTATGTGTAAATCTACACGTGTGTATAAGTAGGACAACTTGATTTGGAGACCATGTGAATAGGGTCACCGAAGCATGGGAACCAAAGGCGTTGATGGGATTAAACATGCCAACTAAACATAAGATGTTTAATCGATCCCATACTACTAGAAGTTGCAAAGAGTTGCAATTGTCAAACGTTGACTACCTTGTTAATTTAAGTCATGGGATAAAGGTCACCTAACCACAACTTAAATGTAACGTTGGATTCTAGGTTTTAATTTATTAATTGTCTATGAGACACAAAAGGGTATTAATTAAATTAAAAGGTTTATATTGATATCGAAGATACTTAATAGAACTTTGTTAAATTTTGTAGATGGCCAATAATAACGAAATCATCCCCGCCACAAACGTCCATAACCTATCACTGAGATCCATCTTAGACAAGAATCGTCTCAACCAAGACAACTTTGTGGATTGGTACCGCAATTTGAGAATTGTTCTCAAACAAGAAAAGAAGTCTTATGTTTTGGACGATCCTATCCCCGACGAACCCGATGTCGAAGACGTTGAGGCTTATGCCGATTGGGTGAGGTACACCGAGGACTCAGTCCAAGTTTCATGCCTCATGCTAGAAAGTATGATACCCAAGCTTCAAAAGGATTTAGAGAATCATGGGGCATACGACATGATATGCCAATTGAAGGAAATGTTCCAACAAAAGGCAAGGACCGAACGCTTCGAAACGGTTCGGGCACTCCATTCATGTCGTATGGATGAGTCACAAACGGTTTCATCCTATGTTCTTAAGATGAAGAGCCTCATTGATCGTCTTGAAAGGCTCAATTGTCCCATTTCAAAAGAGTTGGCTACGGATCTGATCCTCAACTCTTTGTCAAGGAAGTTTGACACTTTTGTATTGAATTACAATATGAATGGTTGGGAGAAGACCATTCCCGAGCTTCATGGGATGCTCAAAACGGCCGAGCAAGGGATGGGCAAAAGTGTTGTGCCCGTTCTAACGATCAATGAAGGTAGTAGCAAGAAAAGGTCTCGCTCTACCTCTAGTTCCTCAAAGGCAAAGGTTGCCAAAGGAAAGGGATTCGTCAAGGGGAAGGGCAAGAAAGAAAACCCCAAACCGAAGGAGAAGAAGCAAAAGGTTGCTTCAAATGATCCATGCTTTGAGTGTGGTGAGGTAGGACATTGGAAGAGGAATTGTCCAACCTATCTCAAAGGGTTGAAAGCAAAGAAAGATGAAGGTCAAGCCTCGGGTAAGACCTTTATGATCTATATTGATCTTAATGCTATTTCTTCAAACACATGGGTATTGGATACCGGATGTGGAACTCATATATGTAATATGTTGCAGGGGTTCAAAAGAATTAGGCAATTGAAGACGGGAGAAGTTAGTCTCTTCATGGGCAATGGAGCGAAAGTTCAAGTTGAAGCCCAAGGAGACTATGTTTTGGAACTTCCAAGTGGTTTGGAAGTAATTTTGAATAATGTATTGTATGCTCCTAGTTTGACTAGGAACATAATTTCCGTTTCCCGTTTAAGACATTTTGGATATGATTTTAAGTTTGTTAACAATGATATCCATGTTTCAATGAATGAAGTGTTTTATTTTAAAGCTAGCCCTTTAAATGGTATTTATGAATTGGTTCATGAAAACACTTCATGTAATAGCTCAATATACCAAACCACCACCAAGAAACTCAAAAGAGATTTGAGTGACACCTATATTTGGCATTGCCGCCTTGGTCACATTAATAAGAACCGCATACAAGCATTACAAAAGAGTGGTCTTTTGAAAACAAACGAATGCGAGTCATATGACATATGTGAATCTTGTCTTCAAGGGAAGATGACTAAGGCACCTTTTAGTGGAACTACCGAAAGGGCAAAGGATTTTCTAGGGATCATACATTCGGATGTATGTGGACCTTTTAAGCCAACCTCTAGGAATGGTGAAAGATAGTTCATCACTTTTACCGATGACTATAGTCGCTATGGGTATGTGTACTTGTTAGCACACAAGGATGAAGCTTTTGAAATGTTCAAAATCTTCAAGAATGAAGTAGAAAATCAACTCAACAAAACAATAAAGATCCTTCGTTCGGATAGAGGAGGTGAATACCTTAGCAATGAATTTCAAGACTATCTTAGGAGTTGTGGGATTGTCTCACAACTTAGTCCACCTCGGACGCCACAACATAATGGAGTATCGGAGAGGAGGAATCGAACCCTATTGGATATGGTTCGATCTATGATGTGTAGAAGTTCATTACCTCTATCATTTTGGGGTTATGCCCTACTCTCAGCGGCCCGTATTTTAAATATGGCCCCAACCAAGAAAGTGGAAAGGACACCTTTTGAGTTATGGCATGGAAGGGTTCCATCCTTATCTTATCTAAAGGTGTGGGGTTGTGAAGCTTATGTAAAGCATGATTCTTCAAACAAGCTAAATCCCCGGTCCACTAAGTGTATATTTGTAGGATATCCTAGAGATTCTACAGGATATTACTTCTACAATCCAACAGAGCAAAAGGTATTTATTGCTAGAAAGGCCGAGTTCTTGGAAACTAAGTTCCTTATGGAAGGAACTAGTGCAAGAACGGTGGAACTTGAGGAGGATCAAGAACCACAAGCCGATACACGTTTGGTTGAAACTAGCCCTCAACAAGAAATTGTTGAAGATGATCAAATGGTTGATCAAAACACAAACAACGTTCGTAGATCCGGTAGAACTAGTCGTCCACCCGAAAGATATGGATTTTTCATGGAGGGATGCTTTGTGGTAGATTCGGATGAACCAACCACTTACCGTGATGCAATGTCCGATTCCGAATCGGAAAAATGGTTGGAAGCCATGAACGTTGAGATGCAATCCATGCATGATAACCAAGTATGGGACTTGGTAGAACGACCTCCTAATTCTAAAGTAGTTGGAAGTAAGTGGGTTTTCAAGAAGAAAACCGACAAGCATGGAAACTTAGATACTTTCAAAGCACGACTTGTAGCAAAAGGTTTCACTCAAACTCAAGGGGTTGATTACGATGAAACTTTCTCGCCGGTGGCAATGCTAAAGTCGATAAGGATATTATTTGCCATAGCCGCCTACTATGATTATGAGATATGGCAAATGGATGTCAAAACGGCTTTCCTAAATGGATATCTTGAGGAAGATGTCTATATGGCTCAGCCCGAGGGTTTTGTCGATCCAAAACATCCTAATAAAGTATGCAAGTTAAAGAAATCAATCTATGGATTGAAACAAGCATCAAGGAGTTGGAATCACCGTTTTGATGAAGAGATAAAGAAATTTGGCTTCATCAAGAACGAGGATGAGGCTTGTGTGTATAAGAAGGCTAGTGGGAGTATAATAACTTTTCTAGTATTGTATGTAGACGACATACTACTATTTGGAAATCACATTCCAACCTTGGAAGGTGTAAAAGCCTGGCTTGGAAGTTGTTTTTCCATCAAGGATCTCGGTGAAGCCACCTATATTTTGGGAATAAAAATCTATAGAGATAGATCAAGGCGCTTGATAGGTTTGAATCAAAGTGCATACATTGACAAAGTCTTGAAAAGGTTCAAGATGGAGAACTCTAAGAAAGGTTTGGTACCTATTCAAAGAGGGACTATAATGAGTACGACTCAATGTCCAAGCTCAAAGGATGAGCAAGACAAAATGAAAGGAATCCCATATGCATCTGCTATTGGATCGATTATGTATGCTATGTTATGCACTAGACCGGACGTGTCATGCGCGTTAAGCATGACAAGTAGATACCAACAAAATCCAGGAAATAGTCATTGGATGGCTGTCAAAAGTATATTGAAATATCTTAGAAGGTCTAAGGATATGTTTTTAATATACGGATCCGATGAGAAGGAACTCGTTGTAAGGGGTTACACGGATGCGAGTTTCCAAACTGATCGAGATGATTCTCGGTCACAATCGGGGTATATCTTCATTATGAATGGAGGGGCGGTCTCTTGGAAGAGCTCAAAGCAAGATGTGGTTGCATTGTCCACTACAGAATCAGAATACATCACCGCATCTTTGGCCGCGCAAGAAGCCGCATGGTTGAAGAAATTTATTGCCGAACTAGGGGTTGTTCCTACCATTCAAGGACCCCTAGAGATCCTTTGTGATAACGAGGGAGCGATTGCTCAAATCAAGGAACCTCGTGATCATCAAAAGGTAAGGCACATCGAGCGGAGATTCAACTACATAAGGGATGAAGTTGCAAAGGGAAAGATATGTATTCGCAAAGTTCACACCAACGACAATGTCGCTGATCCACTCACGAAGCTCCTAGAACGCCCAAAGCATGAGGGTCATGTTTGTGCTATGGGACTTCGACATTCTAGTGATTGGATATGATTTATATTTTGTATTTGGATATCGAAACAATGTTTATTTTGACACTTTTATATGAATGTGGGATTTCATTTAAATTGTGTAGTGTTCCATTTTTGCATGTTTAAATCCGTGAATAAGTTACTTATTCTAAATGTCCGTAGTCGATCATATTTGTGGGAACGAATATGAAGGTAAGACTATTATGAACTTGGATTGGTGGATATTCATAAGGTATGAATATGGAGCAATGGGTTGCTACCAAGGTTCATAGATATTTGTGGGAGACAAATATTGGACGACCCGCTCTCAAGACTTACCCCATGGAATCTTAATTGATTGATCATAAGTAAGCTTGAGTAAAGGAGAATATCATTTGTATCCTCTGACCTGAGATACATATTGGGTCTTGATATTCACCAAGCATTATGCTTTGAATTAGTTCTTCGCTGTTCTGAAACATGGCAGTACATAAGGCTAAGCTCAAGCATGATACTAGGTGATTGTGAGAGACGTATGTAGTCAAGATGGAATTTGTCCCTCTTATTCGTTGAGAGTTAAATGTCTAAGGCCTGAATCAAGTTAAATCAATGGAGAGTGATCACTCCATGTCTCTAGGATTTAACATGACATTTGAGACAAAAGGATAAATGATCGTTTCACCTAAAACATTTCAAGTGGTGACTTGAAGGAGATGATGTTATTGAATGGCACTAAGTCATACGTATTAGGGGTAACAAACCGTTGTTAGGCGGTATTTGTTGCTTGCATCAATCTTCTATGAATCTTGTGCAAGTGGGAGATTGTTGGACTCGGTCTGCCCAAGACACATACTAGATTGATGTGGCTAGTACGTTATGATCCAAGACGGGTCATACCCAATAACGAGCTAGACAAACACCCAATGGATATTTATTTAGATATGATCAATTAAATAAATGTCACTTATAGAAGATAATTAGAAATCGGTTTCTAACTAATCGAACTTGTGTGAAATCATATGGATGATTTAAATTAGAGAAGTATGGCAACAATATTATTTAATTGGTTAAATAATATTGTTACATGAAACATATTTATATGTTACACTATATTTGTACATGTAACATGTTACATGAGTCAAGTGAAGCATGACCAAATGAATGTGGACAAGGAAATGGACTAGATGCATGGGAGGGAACTTCAAAAGGTTTGAAAAGCTTTTCCCTCCCTCTCTCTCTCCTCTTGCACGTTCACCCACCTCCCATTAAGAGGGTGGTTGTGCTTTTTATTTAAACAAGGCATGCAACCTTGTTTAAGTGACTAGTCATTAATTACTTGCTTCTCCAATACTCAAGTTCCTCTCTCTCTCTCTCTCCCATCCGTTTTTCCTTAAAGGAAATCAGCCCCAAGGGTGAAAAAGGGTGTGGAATTCGGATTCAAGCAAGGAGACAAAGAGTGTTCATCTTCACCAAATCCTAGCAACAAAGGTGTTTGTTGTTCGAGCTCGTGGGTATCATCACTTGAGGCTTTCAAGTTAGATAGCAAGCCGGTTCATTCACATCATCTTCTTCATAATCTTGAGCTTGGAAGAAGGTAAATCTAAAACCCCCTATGGTTGGTTTTAGTTTTGATAGCATGCACACATATTTGGATCCTCGGTTTGGGTTTTATAATCAAGTGTTAAAATCGGTTTTAACATTAACTAATCAATCTATGGTTTTGATTTTTCCGCTGCGTTTTACATTTTAAGGAGTTAAAATGACTTTGATAAAGTTCTTAAAACCCAACAAGCAGCTCACAAGAATTGCCTGAATATTCTGCTACGTCTGAACCTGATTGAGACATCCACGAGTGCATTCGTGAGATTCGTGAGATTCGTGAGAATCTAATAGATCTTATCTCTAGTCAAGTTCGCACTCATTCACCCATTTCTCGTAGCACTGAACCCATTCCATTTCGCGAATTAGACATAGCTGATAGCAGAACCGTGCACGAGCTAGCTAGTGATGGAGTAGTAGTTTATGCTAAGTTTTCTATCGCCCCGACCACCTTCGCTAACACCGCTAATTGGTAAATTCCTTCACATGTTCTGAACACCCTCACTCAAACCACCCAATTTCATGGCCTTGACGAGGAGGATGTGCCCACCTACCTTTCTCGTTTCGTTCGTATCTGTGCCACCTTCGGTCTCACTGGTGTTCAGAATGAAGTTATATACCTTATCTTATTCTCATTTTCACTTTCTGGTTGTATGACTATTTGGTTAGAAACACTTCCCGCAAACTCCATTGTGATATGGGTAAATTTGCAAAAAAAGTTCCTGAAGAAGTACCACCCATCCACAAAAGCCACTCGCATTAGAGAACAAATCCACTCTTTTCATATGGACCATGATAAACCCTACTACTTGACTTATGATCGATTCAATACACTTCTGAGTAAATGCCCACAGCAAGGTCTCACAGATTGGGCTATCATTGAAAAATTCTATAACGGTCTCACATACACAATGCATAAGCATTTCAACACATCTGCAGGAGGTCACATGATGCAGAAGCTGAGTATTGATGAGTGTAAAAATCTTTTTGAGAGTTTCACGTTAGCCGAGTGTCACACCCCTAAAAATCCACACGTGGTATATCACCGCTTTGGAGGCATGACATGCCAGGATATAAATCACCAGACACACCGAACATACTATATGCAAGTTTAGATATTTGAAAACCTGAGTTTTACAGTCCAAAAGTTTTAACAAAGTTTTTAATGTTTGCGGAAGCGTAAGTCAAAACCTGATTAGTTTAGCTGCCTCGCGCCCGAAGCGCTTACTGAAAGCCAGTTCAACAGATATATGCAAGACTTAGAAATAAACAATGAGTCCTACACGTGTTGCTTAGTGTGCTCCTAAGGACCTGAGAAGAAACATGCTAAATACGTCAACACGAGGTTGGTGAGTTCACTGGTTTTACAAATAAACATTTCACAGTTCAGTCTGGTTAAAAGCATGTAGTCTTTCTTTAGACCTACAAGTTTATACAATTACAGATGATTTATTATACCCGTAGATAGTTAGTCCACAAGATTGTGCCACCTAGTGATCACGTCCCTAGAGCTGACATACAGATTTAGAGGTTTTCCTTTACATCATGCATTGTCGTCATGACTCCAATAAGACAATATAATACATGTTCCTCTCCCCCGAAGGGCAAGCAGGAGCTAGAGCGACTAGCTCGGGCAGGGCTCGTTAGGCCAAGTAGATCAACTACATATTTCCTCACTATCTGAAATATTAACTGGTACGTACTAAAGGACTTCGTTGGCAATATACAAATCAATACAGTCCACGAGTGGTATAAAATTTCGATAACGTTTTACAAGAAAAGTTATCGCATGTCTTCTCCCCCTTAGTTTCAGAAACAGTAAAAGAGTAGAGGCCGTAAACGCACCTTAGGGTGAAAAATAGATATCCAATTAGTAAATGCCTGATAAAGATGGTGAATCCTCCTAGATTCCACCTATGACACATAACAATGTGAGTGTTGACTGTGTTGACCTACAGTTCTGACAACGTGTGAACAATAGACAAGTTGACTCGAATATACATTGGTGATCAATTTAGGTTTCCTAATATTTATCCGAACACGTATATAACATATAACATGTCACATGCTGATAAATATAAATGTCTCACAATTTATTACAACGTTATCCAACGTATACGTTGTACGACTGACGGGGCAATCGTACAAAGTCTTGTCATTCCCACTAGGGTAGGAAACTTAGGACTTGTACACGTGTATAATTCATAATTAATTTGACTAATAACATACAAACAAATAACCAAGCAATTACAAGATCATACGCATGCATCACACTATTATCTATTTTTCCATTAAATATATATTTTCTGAATATGAGCTAGGTTTGCGTCAAAACCACATTGTTATTGCATGTTAAGCCACAGTAAACCATGCTTAGCACATTTCAAATCACATAAAGCATTCGCAACGTCTAACATGCAAGTTACTACACCCTACGATCGCGTTTTTATGTTAAAAATAAATATTTATTTAAATATATTATTTTTCATACAAGTTTTCCATCATGCATCAGCTTTATCATCTGATTTGCATTCAATAACATGTATCAAGTCACTTTAGAACAACATAAAGACATGATTTTCTGTTGTCCAATAACATGTATCAAGTCACTTTAGATACATCGCTCACGTCTTCATTTCCTGTTGTTCAATGCTAGATCTAGTATGTAAAGGGAAAAAGGCCAACATCCCTCAGCGTATCTTCGACGCAATGGTCTCTAACATTCAAGCGCTGATGAAGTCGAGATGGCTCCTATATCCAAGATTTTTGCAAATGATAATCGATCACTTAGAGCCGGAACTGCCAAAGCTGGGTGTAGCTCTTGTTGTAACTCCTATGCACCCAAGAATTTTATCTGATTGTGCTGCCAAAAGACCCGATTTCTCCGGGTACACCACTTACCTGATGAAGCATATGTACTCTGCAAAGAGGTACGAATATATTCAGAAGCTGATAGAATCTGAAAATAAGAGAAGAAATGACGGGAAAGAAAGTGAGAATGTTAAGGGAAAAAGGAAACAATATGTAAGAAGCTCTGGTAAGGAACCAGCAGATGAGATTGAAGAGATGGCACAGCTAGAAAGAAAATCAAAGCAAAAACGTAATGCCACTACTGAAGAAGAAGTCAGGGGAAGCAAGAAAAGAAAAGTTGATCCTCGATCTGAGTTGGATCAGGATGTTATTAGAAATGTAAACACCTCTTTGGCCAATGAACTTGCAATGATCAAAACCAAGCTGGTCAATTCTGAGATTAGAGAGAAGGAGAAGGATAAGCAGATTCAATGTCTGAATGAGATTGTCGTGAAACAATCTTCACTTTTAAAATCTCTGCTGGTAAATATGAATGAGATTAAGAAGCACCTGGGTCTGCCTGATCAGATGAGCGAAGCTGAGATTGATTCTATGACTGATATATCAAAGTTTACAACTGAAGTAGCAGGTGGCAGTAGTGTAGGTGGAAATGAAGCTGGTGGAAGTGGTGCTGGTGGAAATGACGCAGGTGGAAATGAAGCAGGAGGAAGTGGTGCTGGAAATGATGAAGCTTTCGATGCCATCAATGTAGGTGACTTAAACCTTTATGACTCTGGACCCGACAAACAGCCAGAGATTGTCGTGGCATAATTCCACCACCTTATTGATGAAGACGATGAAGATGATGAAATTGAAGATCTTTCTGAGCCTGATAACTATTCTTTGAAGGAAAATCCTCTAACTTATCAAGCAAGGATAAGTTCTATCAGCCAAGAAGTGATCGATTTAAGAAGAGATGAATGGTTCACAAAGCCCGCTATTGAAGAACATACTCCTTTATTCCAAAATATCTCACAACCGAAGAGGAAAGAGTCTGATCGTCACATCATCAGCTGGAAATTCAATGCTGACATACATGCCTTCATGATTAAAAGAAGAGGGGGAAGTATCTCATATGTGCATAAACGCGATAGCTTCAAAACCTTGCCTAGATGGGATCTGAGGAGGCTGGCAGATCTTCCCTTGATTGACGAAGACAAAAGTACAAGTGCCAGCAATTTGAAGATGATGTTGCAGCAGGCTGTGAAAGACGACTTTAAGTCCTTCGGGTATATGAGAGGAGAAAGGAGGAAATCAAAGACTGAAATTGATCAGAGGACTGGAAAGCCCAAAATTTCCCTAAGGTACAAACCAGCAAAAACAATGAACAGGGTTAGAATTCCTGATCAACAGCTATCCAGGCTGCAATCATTCAAGAAATGGTTCTATGACAATCAGACTGGTGAAGCTGTTATCAGACTGGGCGAAGATGCTGAAATCAGGCTGTTTGACCCTATGGAAGTCTTCTCATTCAGCAATGACGATCTGAAAACCTTATGCGAAAATCAAATTAGATGTGGGGCAGGAGACGACACTGTAGAAGAAGCAAACCTGTTCATGAGGGTTGCTAACAAGGCCCGGGGGATCATTAAAGAAATAAAAGATTTAGCACAGAAGGTAAGAGCTGGTGAAGAAAGACAGGAAGAAGACAGGGAATTGGCAAATCTGATGAACACTGCTTGGGGCGGAATTGGTGAATCTTCTGAGCAGATTGAGAAGCCGGCTGATGTCCCCGCTGCTGATGAGACTATTATTTTGGGGGAATCAGAGGTTAATGTCCCCGTTGCTGATGAGTCAACTGTTTTGGGGGAATCAGGGATAACAGATTTGAACAATGAGCCGAGTGCAAATGAAGCCGAAGCCGAAAAATGAAGATCCAAAGGCTGAATCCCTCCCTAGGGGGAATATTGAAGATCAATGTAGGGAGGAATACATAGTTTTGATTAGTCGGCTTGTTTAGTTTAGTTTCATTTGTAAAGTTGTCTTTTGTTAGCTAGCGAAACTACCGAGCGAAACTATTGTTTCGCTCGGTATCTAGATTAAGTTTGTCTCAGTGACAGTTTCGCTTGGCCAGCGAAACTACCAGCGAAACTGTCTACTGATCTGTATAAATAGTAGCCTTT
Source organism: Deinandra increscens subsp. villosa (assembly GCA_039602395.1). Lineage (NCBI taxonomy): Eukaryota > Viridiplantae > Streptophyta > Magnoliopsida > Asterales > Asteraceae > Deinandra > Deinandra increscens. The sequence goes on from JBCNJP010000002.1 coordinate 2,778,580, forward strand.
GTGCTCTCATTTGTAACTTTTGCAACTTCAGCAACCCTAATACAAGTTTTCTGATTATTGGTAAGTTTGGTGATGGCTAGGAGCATTCTATTCAATCTTTGTAGCTATTGTTCATCTCTTATCATCTATTTGGTTGTAGTTGTGATTGTTCAATACTAAAAACCCATTTTAGCTATTGGAAATCATCGTTTATTGATATTTGATTGGTTTTCTTCTCAAAACACCTTCATTAGCACTGATTAAGATCAGTGAGGACCAACAAATATGTATATAACTTTCATTATTTACACATTTGGTCCCTCTAATTTTATAACACCTTTCATTTTATGTACCGAACCACTCTAAGGTATATTTATACTAGTTTATAAGCATCGGGGAACTTATAATAGTTAGCCTCGGGGAACTTATAATAGTTATTGATATGTACAATACCCGTAAGTATTCTTAACTTTATATAAATTACACTTTTGACCCTTTTACTTTTATTTTTACTTACCATTAAGCATTCTCTTGATGCTAGCTACTCAAACATGTACTATCACATATATATTCATCAAATGAATATTTCTCATGCATTTATACTATCCTAATCACATATATTATCACATATTCATCCATTTCTTATCTTTGCAACTACGTATTCACTTATATTATCATGCATATACACATATAACTTATATCTAGCACATCTATCATATAAATATGCATTCACTAAGATTCCAAATACATATGATAAGCATAGCTATTATATTAACTACCACTTACGAGTTTATCTGAATCTCGGGATGTTACAATTCACATGTGACAAACACATTAAATACTATTGCTTGACCAAGTGGATAACATCTTGACGCATATCTCATGATATATCAAGAAAAGATATGTGAGAAAAAAATGAGAAGTCACTGTGTATACATGTGTTCATTTTGTAAAGATTTAAACTTGTTTGATTTTCATTATTTTGTCAAACGATCGGACTTTCTTTGTGTATCGAAAGATCGACCAGATTGTTGTTCGTTTGACGTTCTGCTTTATAATCACAAATGAAATCACAAAGTGTGATATAAAAGAAATTACATATCTGAGTATGTCTGATAGTGTGGGGTACACTGGTCAAAGCAATTCTAATCAATACAAATAACATATCCAGATGTTATGAGTATGATTGTGCCTGAGTTTAAGATGGACAAATTATACCAGTAATCGACATGACTTATGTGCGGAAGTAATTGAAATTGAAGTGTAGTTCAGCATGTCATGTTCAATATGATCCCAAGTTGTGATCTTTCTCGCAAAAGACAAAAATAGTGTTAGATTCTGTATTGCATTTATGTTTCATATCTGAAAAGTCTAAAAAGATTTTCGATGTGTTTTGATATGAAGTTTCAAAAAGCAAAATGATTTTATTTCTTATTTGTTTTAGACTAATCGACATGTGATACCAAATCAAATTTCAAATCCATATCTTGGATTTTCGAAGAGAAGTTTTGCGCCAAGATTAAATTAAGTTTTCAAATGAAAAAGGAAACCGTGTTTCCGTCTTCTGAAATTGCAGGTTCTGTGTGTCAAGACTCAAGCATGGTGAAAGGGGGAGTTTGAAGTATATTTCACAAGTGGATCTTGAAGACCAAAAATCATTCAAGAGTGATCTAGCCATGCAAGCTCTATTTTTGACAAGATTTCTAGTTGAAGATCGGATGCAGCAATGTTGAATATTGAAGACTGAAGTTTAGTTAGAAAATAGATACACTACACGTTAAGGGGGAGTTTGTTAGAGCATATACCTATGCTATGATGTGTCTCGTGTATTGTATTTGGATTAGAGCGAGTCTGTGAGGTGTTGTGACAATATCATTGGTGACGTACCAAATGGTACGCCAGACCATATGGTACGCACATACCAGATGGTGAACCATTTGGTACGCAGGTTGTTTGTCACTAACTATAAATTGGTTGTGTTAGAACCAGTTGAACACTTCTGTCATTCCTCACCTTCTGGGTGTGTTTTCTAGAGAGAGAAACTAGAGAGAGTCTTCTTTGTATCTTCAAATGATCAATAAGAATTCTCTTATTTACATCTCGTGTTCATTACATTGATCAAAGAATGCAGTAGTAAGATCGTATCTCGGTTTTACACGAAATGCGGGAAATATTTTATATAAAAATATGTATAATTTGATTTATATCATTTACTAACCCCGCCATCGACAAGTCCTCCCAAGTGATATTATCTTCGACTGAATTAACTTAAAACCCATTTTTATTTTATTTTCTTCTTTTCTTATTTTTAGCTTAACTAACCCATTTCCAACCTTTTAGATTTGGTTAGATGTTAATAAATGTGAAGTATCAAGAGCTCTCAATTTCTTGTGTCATTGGACGACCTCGGTGTCTTACCATCACTATACTACGTCAACAGTGGGCGCACTTACCCAACTGTGTGGTGTAAGGTGATTTTTTAGTTATCCTGTTGTATCAATTTAAAGCTTGAGCAATAGTGGTGTCAAAACGAACCCATAATTGTCATATTTTTATATACACCGCCTCACACCAGAAATCAATGTGCCCCAGGGGCCAGGTGACTTCACCTGAAAAAACCCATGATAGGTGCATTTGTTGGGCGTAGGCGCTACTGGTTATGTTCGTACATCATCCGATAACATTGCTCGTATATGACATCAAAGGAGCTGTTGTATGGATAAACACCCTGTGGACCCGATAATCTCCTACAAATGCTGTGATGGATAGGATGCATGTGCGATATTCGTCGTGGAGTGGAGAGATTGTAAGCATAGTTAACATCCATTGTTTAATGTGTACAGCTGTGCAGTTGAGCCCCCTGTTAGGAGGGGGCATGCATGAGCCAACAATAAAAACATCCTTAGGCTCCCGCTGTGGAGGTTTGTCTTCAACAACAGGTGGTGCTTCCTGTGACTTCTTCGGAAGTAAATGTCCCAACTTACCGACCTTCACCTGTAACGCGATCTATTTCTTTAGGCTAAAGCACTTGTTGGTTATGTGGTCTATGTGTGATACCTCGTCCGAAAATCCAGGTCAAACTGCATACTTTGACTTTAATTAAGTATTAATTATGCTTTATCTGATCTGGTTATTGTTAAACTGTTAAATTACTGTGTCTGACCATTAACTGATGACATAAACCGAATCCCGCATTTGTACTAAAAGCGTATATCCTTTAAAAACATAAAGATTTCATGTATTAATAATGGAACTTCAATAACAAGAAAAATAAATATAAAATGTATTTTTATATTTTATCCAGAATTTGAGTTGAACGTTTATATGACCGATTTAAACAATTGCCTTTATGAAATAAAAACATAACAAACTGGAACCGTTGTCAAGACTTAAGCCAAACTCCAACCGATCACCCAATTGGGCCTGACTTGGCCCAATAGGCCCAATAAGCCTAAAACAATAAAATCGAACCCGAAACCCTGACCCCTTACTCAAACATGATGTTCCGATAAATCGTGGCGATCCGTGAACCCAACCAATGCATAACAGGCCCGGGCCTCGAACCGGCGCCCCGTTTGGACCCGTACGTCCCCAAAACCGACAAACAGGCCCGATTTCATTTTTCTTTTATTAAATTGGACCAATATAAATTCAAAAGTCCAATGGATAAATTTTTAATAATTTTGGCACATCAACTTTACAACAATTTTTATAAAGATTATTACCTCTTATTATTTTTATAAAATTTGGCATGAACTTCTATAATTTTATACTTGGTTAGTTATAAAAGTTATGGTTAAATTTATTCCCAAACCCTTGTATATTTTATAAACTATGAATATGCTTAAACCAATTTATAAAACATGATAACTTTTATAGTTAACTATCACCTACACATCCATTGTTTCTTTTTATAAAACTTAGTAGGAGATTTTTTTTGTTTATAAAAATAATTATGATGAAAAGCTTAACCACATCACATCCCTATTACCTACATCTTATTCACCATCATTGGTGAATAGTTTTAGATGATCTAACCATCACCATCACCACTCAATTCAACCACCAACTCTCTTTCCCTCTTGCTCCTTTCACTAGCCGAACACCCCTACCCCCTCTCCTTTTTTTTTTTTTGGGTAAAACCAAGCAAGCAATCCCCCCTCCATTCTTCTCCTTCTCTCTATCGAGAACCAACCCCACCAACTACCCTTTACCCTTTTCTTTTCCAACGTGAACAACACCTTCTTCCTCCCCTTTCTTTTTTTTCCGGCCAGCCACCACCACCGTGAGACCCTTCCCCCTCCCTTGTTCCTTTCTCGGTAGCCCAAACAACCACCACCACCCTGCTGCAGTTGCTGCTTGAACTGCTGCTGCCACCGGACTAGGCCACCACCACAGCCCCCTGCTGCCATTTCGAGCTGCTGTGCACCACTGCTACCGCCACCTTGTTGTCCTCCTCCTCTTACAGTGGAGCTGCTATCGTGAACCACCCACAAACCACCACCTTTTCCTCCTTCTTTCCCTTGTTGTGAAAATACTACAACACCATAACCCTCGCCGCTAGGAACCACCACAACCCTGCTGCCGTCGTGCTACTCACCTTGCTGCTGCTGTCCCGTCGGAGCTGCTGCCTGCCGCCGCTAGAACTGTTGTGGCAGCCGTGGACCACCAAGATCAACCGCCACCTTCTTTATTTTCCTCACCCTTGTGAGTCTCTTAAACCTCCATTTTTTTCCTATGTTTTAAACACCTTGAACCCACCCCAAATGATCCCAAGTCTTGACAATGTAAACACTAAAACATTAAGTTTTCCTAATGATCAAAATCACCTAACATCACATTCTATGTCTTCGTTTTTCTTAAAACTTAAGGTTGAAAGGTTTAAAAATGTGTTTATGTAGTGATGTTATTCATGGAACTTAAGTTATATAACTAGTTAATGTACATGATCATCTTGTATTTGTCTAACACAAAAATCTGGTGTTTTTTTTAAAAGATGAAAACCCATGGTAAATGTTACTAGTTAATGGGTTAAATTGATCATTTGGTTAGATTATGATGTTTACATATTTTGCATGGATAATCTTAATCATAATCATATTTTAGTATGATTTAACTTACTAGAATTATCAATGGTAACTTTAGTTGTTAATCATCAAATATATATAGACTAATATGTTGCTAATGACAAATATTCATATACTAAATAATGTGTTAGCACTACGTCAAAATTCACATTTGGCCACGGAAAAAACCGTGACCAAAGATATTTGGACTCGTTTTTTTTTTCATTCCAATCGACACCAAAGGTCCCGTCACCTTATGTACCCTACGGCCACGTTACAATATCAGTGGCTGAAGCCACCTAGAAGTGTGGCTAAAGGGTACCAATATTTGTTGTTGTAATCAAACAATTCTTCCGAAAAGCATGGCCAAAGGGTCCCAACGGCCACATGTGTTTGTTTAACGTGGCCTTTGGTTTTATATGGTCACGTATATTTGTGTTTTAACCACATATGTTATAAAAAACGTGGCCAAATGGGTTGCTGAAGTTATAATTTTTGTCCCAATACGCGTGGCCAAAGGGTGGCAACGGCCACGTTAAAATATGAATAGCGTGGCCTTTGGTATTATATGGTCACGTATATTCGTGTTTTAGCCACATATGAAATGAAAAAACGTGGCCAAATGGGTTGCTGAAATCATACATTTTGTCCCGATACGCGTGGCCAAAAGGTGGCAATGGCCACATGAAAATATAAAAAGCATGGCCTTTGGTATTATATGGTCACGTATATTTGTGTTTTAGCCACATATATTTGGAAAAACAAAAGTGGCCAAAGGGTAGTTGAAATCAGACATTTTGTCCCAATAAGCGTGGCCAAATGGTGGCAACGGCCACGTTAAAATATAAAAAGCGTGACCTTTGGTATTATATGGTCACGTATATTTGTGTTTTAGCCACATATATTTTGAAAAAAAGTGGCCAAAGGGTAGTTGAAATCAGATAATTTGTCCCAATACTCGTGGCCAAATGGTGGCTACAGCCACGTTAAAATATAAAAAGTGTGGCGTTTGGTATTATATGGTCACGTATATATGTGTTTTAGCCACATATATTTGGAAAAAAAAGACCAAAGGGTAGTTGAAATCAGATATTTTGTCCCAATACGCGTGGCCAAAGGGTGGCAACGGCCACGTTATAATATCAAAAGTGTGGCCTCTAATATTATATATTTTCTTAATTACAATTAATTAAACTGCATATTAATTAATATAGAGAAACCTTAAAATCATATTATAATTAAAAATTAATGTACATACACTAATCAAATGCCGTTCAAAAAATAACATACACTAATCAAAGTTTAATTTGTATAATAATTAATTATAATTTCTTTTCCGTGCTCATCAGCTGCTTCTGCTGGATCCGTGTACTATGTTTTCTGTTTATCAGATCTTGAGTCAGCTGGTTTATTGTTAAGTACATATTCGAGATCTTTTTCCGATCATTATTTACATGGAAAAATGACATATAAAACCGATCATATATATATATATATATATATATATATGTGACATCCGGGAATTCCAAGGTTAACTTCCGTTAGACATTTCCGTTAGTTACGTTATAAGTGTTAACTTAGTAACTAATGCTTAAACTAGGCCGAATACGTCCACGACCTTTGGTTGATCACCGAACCCGTCCATATGTGTTATGTGTTCATCATTGATTGTCTTTTTGTGCAATGTGATTTAAATACATGACTTATTATTGTGAATAGCATGATTAATTGTAAATACTTGATTATGTGAAAATTGACCGGTTTTAGTAGCCAGCGAAACTAACGGGCGAAACTATAGTGTCGCCCGGTAGCCAGCTAAGCTACCCGTTAACTCGTGACCAGAGCTAGTTTCGCCTGGCCAGCGAAACTGCCAGCGAAACTAGCCTCTGATATAAATAAACTTAATAAACCCTAGTAGCCTCATTTGCCTCATTTCACAACAAACACACACACACTTTTTTCTCCTGGAGATTTTGGTCAGTCGAGGTTCACACCGAGTTGTCGAGATCTCAGCCCCAAACCATCATCTACCAAGCTAGGAGATCGAACCGTGAGTCCCAAAAACCTCCATCTTGTGTTTTATATGTGTTTTTCTTAAAAAGCATGACCAAACCTTCATGATATTGCTTGATCTTTTGTAAATATGCTTTAGGATGCTAGTTTTATCATAAAGTCAGCAACTTTACGTTTAAAAACAAACCATGATGATGATTTATGCAATTTTGGTCATTTTAGGGTTTAGAAGTGTTTTTAGAGATTTGATGATTAAAATGCATGTTAAACATGTTAAAGCTGCTTGATTTATGTTGGTAAATGCCTATGAATGCTAAATAATGAATTGCATGTAAGATCAGAAGCTGTTAGGTTGATTTTTAGGCAAATCCGTATGTTTTTCGCGACCAGCGAAACTGCGTGTTCTCTGGGCGAAACTAAGTAGCGAAACTATTCTCCTTCCAGCGATACTACCCAGCGAAACTATAGTGTCGCCGGGTAACCTGACCAGACCAGCTCGAACGAAACTACCGAGCAAAATACCTAAACGAAAGTTCAAACCAGTTTCCCTGCGAAACTAGGCTAGCGAAACTGCGTCAGCAGTTTCGGGCGAAACTAGCCTAGCGAAACTGTGTCACCGGGCATTGCCTAGCGAAAGTGCTGCCCGTGCACCTAGCGAAACTGCCTAGCGAAACTGTGCTAGCGAAACTAAGACCTGACCTCAAACTTGTGAAATTTGCTTAAGTATTATGCCATGACTTACATGATTATGCCATGATGAAACATGCTTGATATCTGAATTATATGAACCCTTGTTTATGATCAACCATCGGTGTCGTGCGTCGGTACGTCGAGTCATAGTTGCAACGTGCTATGTTATGGGCCATAGTGACGTTAAGTAAAGATTAGACACAAAACTAATACTTAAGACCTAAACGTGTTCATAGGTCTTCATTAAGCATACTTGGATTATAGCAAGTGTAGCAGTGCAACCCAAGGTGAGTGTCACTAAACCGATTACCGTGAACCCGTTTGGGTCACACAGATCAACTAAAAGAAAAACAATGCTGATAAACTCGAGAGTGCTAGGCACCTCCCTGATGAACATGAAAACTCGGAGTGCTCGGCACCCATTGAATGAACTTGAAGTGTTTTATGGGAAACACTGGTGAAACTTAACAAACTATTTCTGAAACGAAAACTGTTTTAATATGGCTAGTGTAGGTTAAAGTCTAAACCACATGATATCACATGTTTTCTAAGGATGCCTTATAACTTAAAAGTCCTCAACTAAAATTGTGCCATTAATTGTAAAGCGAGGGGATGTTGGGTAGATCTACTGGAGTTTGACAAACTCCGCCCCGTGGCACGGGGAGTGCACGGAGGTACAATATCAGCCTATCTGACCGTGATCCCGAGAGGACACGGGGGAGGCAAAAACCGCGATGACGTAGGTCCGCACCGTACGGGATGGCTCGGCCCCCACAAAATAAGTCAGCTTTGGTACAAACTTCCTTAGAGCATGGAACAACGGATTAGCTACCCGCGATATCGGTTGAGTCCTTTAACTTTACGGAACTAGTACATACCCGATGATGTAGGTCACGGACAAACCATTTATAAACTGAGATTTAAATTACGAGCATTGCTTTTCACAAATAAATAACACGTAAGTATACTTGAGACAAATTATGATCATGAGACTGGGCCAATGCATGACAAGCCCACTGTGAACTCACCAACCGTTAGGTTGACACTTGCGTGGTTTAAACTTTTGCAGATCGCTAAGGAGTATCCGGAGCGGGTTGGCATGGCACGTGAAGACCTTTATTTTAATTGAACTATTTGGGAATTTTTAAACAATGTTTATGTAAAGCACGTGGTTAGTGCTAAGACAATATTTTATTCCGCTGCGTTTGTATTTGAGACTTTGCTTTATAACTGATTTTGAACTAACCCCGATTCATTTAGTATTTGTAACTAATGGTTGTGAATCCTGGTCTAGCCGCACCCCTTAACGGTATAAACTCCGTTAGTGGTTATTTGGGGGTGTGACAATATATATATATATATATATATATATATAGTTAATTAATTATAGCGGATACGATTAACTAATGTAGTAATTACCTGTTGTTGTTCCAGTACTTTTTGAACCGTAGAATGATCAACCGGCTGTGATTTATCTGACTTGTTATTAGAATGAAGGATCATTCGTTTCATCGGCCATGCAATAATATATTTATTTTCAACCTCCGAAAGCGTTGTTTTATCATCTACTGGGAATGGTAAAAATGTTGCACCCTTATTCACCTGATAAACTTTAATTCTACGGCAACCAGGAGGTAATGGACTTCCATGAATCTTCTCATCTTTTTGTTTTGGTAATAATTTAGCCATTCCCATGACATTCATTGGATTCCCCTCCATGTGCAACGTCGCAGTTTCGCACCGCTGCTCAGAAGTGACATAATAATAATAATAATGATAATAATAATAATAATAATAATAATAATAATAATAATAATAATAATAATAATAATAATAATAATAATAGCATATATATATTAACAATTAATTGATTAAAGTCAAAAAATAGAATAAAAAAATTGTGGTATATACTAATCTATATACCTCTTGGATTACTGGCTGATCGATAGGAGCTGCAATGGCATCATAATTATTCGGTTTTTCCAACCGATCACTCTTTTTAGGAGGTACTTTACGAGCTACAGGTTTTACTGGTTTTGCATATCTCTTATTCTTTTCCTAAATTGACACCATGTAATTAACCGATTAGTAACATATATATTAATTAACAATAACGTCAAAGCGATTTGTCAAATCCTTAATTATATATATATATACCACTTCCTGCTCTGATGCCCCAGCAGTACTGGCTGCAGCAGCTGCTGCTTCTGTTATTTTTCTCTTTTTCCCCTAATTAAAGACAACATCAGCATTTAATTAAATGAGCATATAACAATTACTTATAAGGGAAGTGCCCAAATGTGTAAATTAAAATAATTAAATGATCATATAGCAACTATCCCGATGAACTCTAACTATCCTGATGAATTAGGAACTTCCGGATCAACTCTAACTATCCCGATGAACTTTTTACTATCCTAATGAACCTTACCTATCCTGAGGAACTTTAACTATCCTGATGAACTCTAACTATCCGGATGAACTATAACTAGAGACGCATGTTCATCCTGATGAACTAGAATCTTCCAAATCAACTCAAATTCAGAACTGTCTCAAATCCGTACATTATCGGGCGACCTTTGAGATGAGTTTGATGGAGTAGATTGTTTCCGCGATGTATTGTGCGCGGTATTGATCATGTCCTACGTACAATTAATTCAATTAGTTAATTAATTAAATATGCGCTCAAGGGAGATTGATCATATCAGCAATAATATTTAATTACCGTTGTATTTACATTAGAATGCTGATTACAATTGTTTTTAGATATTACAGTTGTAGTAAGAGGCACCTCCGCGGACTTTACCTATGAAATGATTTAATGATTTATAATAATTAATTGATAAAAAGTAAAGTATATAATATAATTAATTACAGGTATATATATATATAAACTGTCCCTTACAGAATTTACCGCTTTATCAACTTGTTTATCTTGAATCATGAGGTTCATAAACGACGTAAGCTTATCAACTTTTATCATGCTGTGCTTTAACCATATCAGTGAGGTGCTCAACCTCTTGATCCTTTTTCTCAAACAGTTGTTTTTCATTTTTTAGTACCGCCTCAAGTTTTTCGATCCGTTCTTTCAATCGCCCTTTTGGAGCACCCTGCCAATATCCAGGGGAAGTCACTCCATACACGATACCTTTTAGGTATCCACCCCTTTCCTTGCCAAGGACCAATGTCAGGGAATCCGTTCCCGGTTCTACGGTCACGGATCCCGCATTTATTTTTGTTTCATTCTCGGCCTGCAGTAATTAATTTAGTTAATGTAATGAGGTTCTGTTAATTTTTAACATTTGAATGATTAGGTATATATATATAGCAATTAAACTTACTATATCATCTGCTACGCCCTTCACCATAGGCGTTTTGTATTCCCCCTCTTTATTTACCCTTCCTTTCCTCCACATAAACGCTCGAGATGGGCAATCATCAGCTGGAATTTCTTTGTTTTGTACCTTGTATTATAAT
>JBCNJP010000002.1:2790304-2819882 GCA_039602395.1 Deinandra increscens subsp. villosa
TTATTTATGTTATCATTCAGTCTAATAGATCCCACTCTTAAAAATCATAACTTTACCCTAATCCCATCTCAAGATACCAAGGCCTAGGTTTAAACCATTTAGGTTTTCCTACCATAGTATTTAAATATATACATGTCTCAAAATAATGGATGATAGATGGAAAAATTAATGAATTTGAGCAATTTTTAAAATTAGAGAGTCGATTCATGGATGCATCCACCAAGTAGCGATCCCGATGGGTAGTATGTAAATCTAAACTCAATTACGTAACCTAGAGGCGTATCCTTCAAGTCGCTATCCCGAAGGGAAACACATAGGCTCTGGCATCAATCAAAAACTAAAAAGCTTAAAAATGAATGGAAATGGAATATGCAAGCGCCACCAATATTGGATTTACTCTCATAAAAAGATAGAAGCGTGCTAATATTTAAGAGACATATACATATGAAAATACTAAGGTACCTATCTTCTATTATTGACAGTTTAGCTACATCGATCAAATTAAGGCGAGAACCCACTAAAGCATCCTGATTTATTGATTAATGATTAACTATTTAAACAACCGACACATAAGGATATTTGAGCATTATAGATCGGTTGGGCCTACCAATACATCGAAAACTAGCTATCAACTACCAATTATTAAAATTATACACTTATGCACATTTAGTTAGACAACTGAACCCAGATTGTACTATTATTTTCCATTATATGCAGCATAAATAAGGAATCTTTTTTTTTAATTTTTCATTTTATTTCATTCAAAACACACTAAAAATAAAAGTACAAGTAATACAAGATGCAAGTTGTTGATGCATAATTCTAGGTCGTCATGTGAAGTATCAAATACAAGATAAAGATAAAAGATTGTGCTGATCCGAACTAGAGGCGAACTACGAGTTCGGACTCACATTAACTTGTCTGAACTGGCAGTTCGGATGGTCATAGTTTTGCATGTTGAAGTTCAACTATAAATAGCTTGTCTTGTATAGAATTCACGACTTCTGGTCATATCTTCTGTGTGTGTTTTCTTTGTAATCTCTCTGTGGTTTAATACAAGTTACTTTGTATTTACTATTGTGTTCTACGTTTACATTTACAAGTGGTATCAGAGCATTAGGTTCATTCTACTTGTCGAAAATCTCCGTTGTTCATCATTTTGAGTCAAAATTTTGGGGTTTTTAAGAAATCTAATCGATTTTGTACTCGTTGATCATTTCGAGTGTGCTTTCTGTGAAAATCTTCTCCTAAATTGTTTCTTCTGAGTTTAATTGCATCAGTGTTGAAAAACTCGTTCAAAAACACAGAAAATCGCAAAATTCGAGTTGTGAATGTTCCTGTTCGTTTCCAGTTCGGGTGAGATCTGAGTATTCCAGTTTGTAACCGCTCCAAACTCACGGTTCAGATCCAGTTCAACTGATTTTCAAAAGAATTGGTAGTTTGGAAGTGTTCGGTTGAGAGTTCGTATCCAGTTCGGCTCGAGTTCGGATATTTTGTTCTAGTTCGGATTAGGTTCGGCTACTTTCGATTTCAGATTTAGTTCATCAATCCGAATTCAAGGTTCGGCAGAGTTCGGATAAGTAATATTCAGTTCTGCTTGAGTTTGGTGAACAATAATCAACATTTTTGGGTGGTTCACTAAAACTGACGTAACTTGAGAACCGTAAAGGGTTACGGGAGCTAATACTAGCCAAAACGACCGTCTCAGAGAGATCTACACTTTCACTCGCCTAACGGCCAATACCCTCCGTTCGATACTCAAAATCCACTTCTAAGACCTTCATTTTTGGGTTTGAAGTTTTTGTGTACAAGTTCTCAAAAAAGATGAGTGATTTTCAAGCGTTTGCTGCAATTCAGAATTCGATGCAAGCTACAAATCAAATGATGATGAACTATGATAATGAAATTAGAACAAATCAGAAGGTTCCCAAATTGTTGAAATTGGAAGATTATCGTAGTTAGATTAAACGGTTTGAAGCTTATGTTGATATGAATGATGTTGATATGTGGCTAGCGTTTAATGAACAGTACATCTATCCTAAAAAGTCATCAGAATGTTGAAAAGAAGGCGTATGGTATTTTGACATTGGCATTGCCTAAAGAATTACTACATCAATTTTCCGCGAACTATACATCGAAGAGTTTATGGGATGCGTTGGAAAATAGATGTGAGGGTAATGACTAGTACAAGAAAAGTCATTAGAATGTTTTGAAAAAGGAATTTGATAGTCATTAGAATGTTTAATGAGAGAGATGTGTCCGGTAAGTCTTAAAAAGGAAGAGGTTGATTTGAAAGAAGAGATTTTGGAAGCATTACCTGAGAAATGGAAAATTATGTGATGATGATTACTCATGATAAAGAGTATTCGGGTTTGTATTTCAACGATCTGGTTCTAAGAATACAAGCAAGGGATGTGGAGTTAATGGTGAATAAGTCACTACCTACACAAATCCAGAATCGTGCTGTATATCATGGTGATAATGATTAAACCATGAAAGTTGTGAATTCAAATATTGTTAATTCCGTACCTCCTACAATATTCATTGCAGGTAAATTTAAAAACTCTAGTAATTCTGCTGGTTGTACTGTTTCAATTCCTAGTTCTTTAACTCAAAATATTTTATCTGCTCAAACAACCGATGATTATATGACTTTAATGTCTGCATTTGTATCTTTATATTTTGGAGTTATTACTTGTTCAGCAAGTAACGCAGAATTGACAAGTGAAGATTATGATCAGATAGATTATGATCATTTGGAAGAAATGGATTTGAATTGGCAGTATGCTATGTTGGTTCGAAGAACAAAGAGAATTTATAGCTGAACATGGAAGAAAAGATTGAATCAAGATAGAAAGATTGGATTATACAAATCCAAAGTTAAGTGTTTCAAATGTTCGGTGCATGGACATTTTACTCGAGAATGTCAGTGTCCACTAAAGCATCTGATTCTTTTGATAGCAACTTGATATAAGTATTTTGGCATCCAGATGAATTTGCCTGGAATGCAGATTCTGATGTTACAAAACTGTCACATACTCCTATTACTGTTGCTTTGACAGCTCGTCATGATGATGATAGTCTTCTCACTAATTCTGATTCTAATTCAAGCATATCATTGATCATAGAGGGTTTGCCAAAGGTAACTGATAACTCAAAGGTCGAAGAATCTAAATTTCTTGAATGTGTGAAGTTACGCAACAAGAATGCAAATCTAGAAAGAGTTTCTGAATTATCGACTGAAGAGATTATGGTGCTAAAGAAAGAATTGTAAGAATTTCAGAAGAAATATTATGAATTGGTTCATGTTCATGAAGAAGTGATAAAAGAAAAGAGTAAATTGGCTGAAGAATGTGAAAAGGCCAAAGCTGAAGCATTAGATGCAGCACACGATTTTGATAATCTATTTGATAAAAGTTATCCAATTCAACAAAAGTATGAATGACCAAATGGACTTGTTATTAAATCTGCTGCTACAATTGAGAAACTTCAAACAAAGTTGTCTACACTTAAAGATTCAAATGTTCTTCTTCGTGATAAGAATGAAGTTTTAACAAAGGATGTGAAAATATTCAAGAAGAAGTGGGAGAAAGTTAAGGAAGAAATTTTAGCTGAATGTGAAATCAAAAAGTTGCAAACGTATGAGTATAATGACCTCAATGAAAAGTTCACTAAGTCACAAACAAAGGTGTTTGTTGCTTAACAGAAAGTTTCTGAATTAAAGCTGGAAATTCTGGAATTACAAAGGCAAGTGAAGAATTGCAATATATCAACAACTTTGCTGAATTTCTTGTATAAACGGGATCACAGTGAGGATAGTTTCAATGAAAACGATTTTCACAAGGTTCCTCAACCGGTGGATTTATCTGAGTTTACTTCTGCTCCTCTTGATCCAAAAACTGAAATGCTTAATTATTCCAAGTTTGCAACACCAGCTAAGAAGAAAAAAAAAACAAGTCTAAGAAGAAGGTTACTTTTGCTGAAGCTGCAACGTTTGTTTCAAGTTCATCATTTCTGAAAGATGAAAATGTTTTTGGAAAAAGTTGAGAAATGTTCAAGTTCTTAATCTGAAGAGAAAGCTCCTAAATCTTTGGTGCAAGAGAACAAGTTGAAGGAAATTAAAGCTCAATTTACTAGAGAAGCAAAAGGAAGAGATGCTTCTAGTTTGTGGTTTTGATGTTGGCATCCAGGTTTTGAGAAAGCTCTTATGAATTTGTTTTGGTCACCTTCACATGTTTGAAAGATTCCCAGTCCATTTCGCTCCATTCTTCTTGAACAGAAATGGACTCATGAATTGTGAAGGTGCCATCGGCTCTGTGAACATAAAATAGCTTCTCTTCCTCTTCCCAAATGATAAATTTTATTTCACTTGCAGGCTCTTCTTCTTCTTCTTCTTCTTCTACTGAGTCACCATCTAAATTGCTTCTGTAGAGCATTCCGCATTCCAGCACAGTTGGCTCAGTGAGGAGCCTTAACATATGCTCAGCTCTTGAAGGACTCAGAATTTCTCTAAGCTTTAGAATGATATCTGTCATTTGCAGCAAAGTAAGGTATGTAGTGGCCTTGCGAGCATTTACCACCTGAGTTGTACCATTTGCCAGATTGAAGGTGAAATCAAAAGTGGCTTCATCTACTGTCCAACCCACAATCAATTTATTTTTTGGGTGGAGCTTTTGTTCTCTGCCTTTGATCTCTTTTGTTCTTGGCATGCATCATTTTCCTTTTTCTCATCATCCTTTCTTCATCAGAATCATTTGCAGATTCTTGCACAATAGGTCTTTTGCCTTTGGCAGATGATGAAGAAGGGCCAGTTTGAGCTTCAGTAGGTTTGGTGATGGTGGCAGAAGGCTCTTTAATGGTGAGAGGAGGTAGGGAGGTTTGTGTTGGTGGTTTAATAGCTTCTGGTGTGGGACTTGAAGGTGGAGTAGGTGGGAAAATGTCAGAAAAATCCATGGTAGGTGGAGGCTTCTTCTTGAGGGGAACGATTGGTGTAAAGTTATTTGTTCTGTATTTGGGGTTGGCAAGCTTGATTGCAACTTTCTTGGAGATGGAGGGTGGTTTGTAGGGTGTGATGGCAAGTGACTGTAGAATTGATGGAACTGTTGTAGGTATGGGGTTTGGGTTGTAAGTGAAGGAAGGTGGAGGTTGTACATCTGCAACATTAGTAAATTCAGGTTTAACATTTACATTTGTTGTTGTACCTGAGATGAGCTCTGAAGGTGAAGGCATCACCAAGTTAGGATTTGTAGAACACAGGAACGGTATTGCAAATGCATAACGATCATCAATTCGGTAAACACAAAGGTAAATAACACTTCTTTATTGCTCAACCTTTAGAGAGAGAAAGTAAACAGGTTTCACCTTACAATAACACACAGTTTAGAACTCAAACCTCACAACTACTCTCCTCTAAACGAGCAAAACCTTTTTATACTAATTCTGTCCAGCGGACCAACTAACCAGCGTACCAGATGGTTAGGGCGTACCATCTGGTCCGCCCCTGGTCCGCTAAGACCAGATTACAAAAAATATAATAATTACAAGACCTAGCAGTAGACACTATATATGCTTCTACAAACTCCCCCTTGTCTTGTGCTAGTCTTCAGAAGTTCTTGATCAAGTCTCTTTCCAGTGCTGTCTTCGATTATTCCCCGCGTGAATCCCGAACGCGAAACATACTCTGATCACCCTTTGAAATTGTAATGCTTGTTCAGCATGCTCAGCTTTATACAAAATGTTGCTGTGATAGAGTTTGTCAATGTCATTCTTGGACAAGTTGATTAACCACATCGGGTCGTACAGTCTGACTACCTTGTTTTGTTCTTCTACCACTATCACTGCTTCACCAGTATTCTCATCGTAATACCACCATCTCAATGATTTGATAAAGTCTTGTTCAAGTTTCTTTAATGGAATCTTCTTCAATTGAACTGGCTTCTTGTATTTCACTACAATCATTGGCTTTCCAGTTTTTGGGTTGACATCAGTTGAAGACTTCACAAACTTCGGTCTTTGAGGAATTAAAAACTGAAATTTTCTTTGACATTCTTCAATCAATTTATCCTTGAAAACTCTAGCCAACGTATCATCACCATAATTCAGAAATGGACATCTAGATAGATCCCTCACATCACAAACTGGCAATGTATTGAATCTGGTTGTATACTTCAGATAAATGATTCCAAACTCCTTCTTGATTGCATAGCATTTAAGCTGAGAATCATACATCCAACTTATTATTCTGCCAGAAGCTTCTCTACCTTTTCTTTCAAAGAATCTCTTTTAATCAACATCTTTTGTAGATGATTTCACCGGCATCTTCTTCGCCCTTTGTTCTTTCAAACAAGCATCAAATAACGTCTTTTTCTCTTGTTCTTCAGATACATTTTCAGATTCGGTTGATGCTGGTTGTTCAGATTGATTCTCAGACTCTTTCTTTTTCAATTCTTCATCATCTTCACCAAAGAAGTTGAAACCTCCTGACTGATCATTATCAGTAAAATTTCCATAGACCTTCGGATAAGTAGGATATTCTTCAGCAGTGATATCTTCTACTTCTACTTGCTCTTCTTCATAATCAACATGTTCCTCTGAATCTTCTTCGTTGTACGGATCAGCATATGGAACATTATCTACATCTTCCACATTTAGAGCAAAAATTGTAGCAAGCTGCTCTTTTGTATAAGGATTCACAAACTCCCCTTCTCCTAACTCAACTCTTGTAATCGGGGTTGCATCATAAACATAATCATCAGACTCCCCCTGAGATGTGGTAGACGGACCAGCAGCAGCAGATGAACCAGCTGCCCCAGTATCCGATCTAGTACCACCCACACCTCCTTCAGAATCAGGATCATCATTCAAATATTTCAAAATATCATCATCTTTACAACCTTCATCAGCATTCGGCTTCTCCCCCTGAGCAGGTAAAGCTTTGAGCAAGAGATTTAACTGCTCACCCAGGGTCAGAGATAATTGTTGTAACTTTGCAATTTCACGAGCCTTTTCTTCATCTCTTGATTTTAAACTGGCAATCTCACGATCTTTTGATTGATCCCGAGACACCAATTCCGCCACTAGATTCTTTAAACCTCTAATTTCATCTGCCTGCTGACGATTCGTTGATTCTAATTCATCAAGTCGAGTCTGATGAATCGCCAGCTTCAGATCAGCAGAAGAGATGGTTGATCGAGTAGCAGCAGCAGTGGACGAAGCAGTGGCAGAAGTAGAAGCAGTAGTAGACGGTCTTCTGATGATTAACTTCTTAGCAGGTAGAACCGAAGAACTTTGAACATTCACACTTTGTGTCGTCGGTTGCACTGGAACCGAAGACTGAGACTGAACTTTTTGTTTCTTAGCAGGTGGACTCTGACCAGATTTTCTAGTGTGACAATTGTAACCTCCCAAGTTAGCTCCGTTAAGTTTTTCCGTTAAATCCATCAGTTCCGTTAGACAATCTCCGTTAACCATGTTATAAACCGTAACTAATGCGTGTCTAAACCGAATACGTCCATGACCTTTGGTTGATCACCGAACCCGTCCATATGTGCTATGTGATTACTTACTTGCTACCATTACGTGAAGTTATATGCAACGTGTTTGTTTGATTTAGGGTGTAATTGTGTGATTATCGAGAAATTGTGCTTGTCTTACTTAGAAAGAAAAATTGACCTTTTGGGTAGCCAGCGAAACTACCAGGCGAAACTACAGTTTCGCCCGGTAGCTAAGACATTTGGGCTACGGGACCGGTTTCGCGTGGCTAGCGAAACTGCCAGCGAAACTACCAGCGACACTGCCAGCGAAACTAGCACCTGATATATAGAAAACCCAAGCCAACCTTCTCATTTTTACTCACTCCTCACAATCACACACACATCTGCACTCTCCCTCTCTCGAGATCTCCGGCCAGGAAGAAAGTAGCTCGAACCACAGAGATTCCAGCCCCAAAACTCCATCCATTTAAGCATTTAAGATCAACCGTGAGTCACATAAACCTCCTTTATGCATTTCTTGTATGCTTAACTAAAATGTATGCTTAAAATCCACATGCAATGACTTCTGCTACTGCTATGATGCTTAGGGATGCTAGACATAACATAAATTCTGTATCTTGACATGCCTGTATGAAGATCTATGCTAGATTAGGCTACTTATGTGAAAATGCATTCTTGGTAAATTGATGACTAGAAACCATGTTTAGGTGTTAAAATTGCTCTCATGATGTTGGTAAACGTTTAGGTATGCTAGATATCGAATTGCATGTGATACAGAAGCCGTTAGAAAGGTTTTTAGTCAAATTTACGGGTTTTTCTAGCGACTAGCGAAACTGTGCCTTCATCTAGCGAAATTATGTAGCGAAATTATGTATATCTCCTTCTAGCGAAACTATGTAGCGAAACTATAGTGTCGCCGGATAAACCAACCAGACCTGCTCGAACGAAACTACCGAGCGAAATACCCTGAACGAAAGTTCAAACCAGTTTCGGGCGAAACTAGGCTAGCGAAACTGTGCCAACAGTTTCGAGCGAAACTAGCCTAGCGAAACTGTGTCATCGGGTGTTGCCTAGCGAAAGTGCTGCCCGTGTATACAGTGAAACTGCCTAGCGAAACTGCTAGCGAAACTGTGACCAGAATCCAAACTTGTGCAATTTGTTTAAATGCCTTGCCATGACTTACACAATTATACTATGATGAACATGTCTGATTTCTGTATTAAGTGAAACCCTGTTTATGATCAACCATCGGTATCGTGTGTCGTTATGTCGTGTCGTGTTTTCCAACGTGCTAATAGCTTTAAACATAACCTTACACCTAAGACCTTAATTTGATTATTAGGTCCTCATTAACAACCATAACCGGATTAATTGAAGCTTAAGCCGAGCAAACCTAAGGTGAGTTTCACTTACTGTTTTAGTTGCATCCGGTAAGGGATGGCAACACACGGTAAAGGTATTTCTTTACTTGAGTATTTATCCCACTATATCACATGTTCACTGAATTGCTTTATTAACAAAAGGCCTTACTTATCGGGCCATTAGTATTGAATAGCGAGGTAATGTTGAGTAGATCTACTGGGGATTGACACCCCCGCTCAGCGGTGCACAGGATGCACCCTCCCGACTGGCGGTCGGACTGAGACCAATATTAGCCTAGGAACACCGTGATCGGGAAAGACACGGGGAAGGCAAATTACATAGGTGAATGCCTATCAAATACCATGTCAGCTTTGGTTGCGAACGTTCAGGGGAGCATAAGCATAGGCTAGCTACCTAATGATACGGATAATACTTACATTCTAAATTACGAATTTATTGCTTTATGATTCGTATGCATTTTTTGGTCTACATGGTGTTGTGTAGACTGCTTTAGTGAACTCACCAGCCTTTTAGCTGACACTTGATCGTTGTTTACTTCTCAGGTCGTTAGAAGGATTCTTGGATGGCACGAGTGGCGGCAGTACTCTTCATCGCAAATCTTTTGGGAAATTCAAAATTTTAAACTTTATGAACATGTGTTTTGTGTATCAAATTTGTAATCACTTTAATGCTTCTGCTGTACTTCTAAACTAACTTATGTATCTGCTAAACAAACTTTCCTTTACTTTAATTTTTAAAGTCCCTTATCTTTTGCTTATTTACCGTTATGGCTTGGTTGTAACTAAAGTCTTGGATCCTGGTCTGGCTCACACCCCACACGGTTATACTCCGTTAGTGGAATTTGGGGGTGTGACATCTAGCATCAGCCAGAAATGAGCCTTGTTGCACAACAGGTCTCTTAGCCATATGTTTGACCTTTCCAGAATAAATTACTTTAGCTTTGCCTTTATCTACTGGCTCTGACTTTGCAATAGGTTTCTCCGTCACAGGAGTATATAATGGATCATCATCATTATCTTCAACCTGCTTGGTTCTAGACTCATATAGAGAAGTATCTTGATTCTGAGACTTCAAATAGGCAATGTGAGCCTTAGAACCTCTCTTCACTGGAATTTCTCTGGTATTATGTAAAATTGTGACATAATCACTAGAGTCTGAGTCAGTTTCAGAAGAACTCTCAATAACATCATCACCCTTAGACATAGCAGCATCATCAATCATCTCATCATTAACAGGTTCATGTTCAACGATATTCTCATGAACAACAGGCTCAGGTTGTTGTTGCTGTACAGGTATGTGGTCTTGATTAACAGGAACATTCTGATTCTCGTCTTCATCTTCTGCTATTTCAACAGGAAAGCCTTTGTCATCATATTCCAACTCATCATCTGAACTATCAGAATGTTTGGCAGCTCCATCAGCCGGAGCTACATAATCTGGATTTACAAGATGACCAATCAAACGTTTAACCGGTGGAGCAGCTTTGTTTCCTTTACGCTTGTAATATATAGGAATCTTCCCAACTGCAACCCTGTTCATATGTTTCATATCAATAATTGCAGCAGCATTCTTTGGAAGATTTGGATGTAAATCATTCAGAATCATTTGTATAAATCTTGGATACATAATACTTCGCACTTGTTTCACCAAGATATTCTCCCTCATGTAATTAAAAATCCATCCAGAGAAGTTGAATTCTCGATTTAGCACCAATGCACAGAAAAATGATAACACTCTCAGATCAAATTCTTCTTGACCCCTTGTTCGATTCCGAAAACACTTAATGATTACATGCATCAAATACTTATATGGAGGACTCAGATTGGCTTTGAGATACCATGGAACATATAATTGACCATCATATTTAATTCTTCTGAGTAAAGCTATCAAATCAGCTTCATGAAACTCTGTCGGATAATCAGCTTGATCGTTCAATCTCAAAACTATTCGCACATCAGCTTCAGATATAATCACATCTGTCTCAAGAATTCTTGCACGAATTACTGATGGATCCACTGAACAATCTACTTGTGCTGAATTCCAAAACATCACCAGCAAATCTTTATACGGAGGACACTTATGAGTTGCAGCATATAGTATCCTTGATCGTCTAATGAAATCAAAGATATTCAGAAATTGAGGCTTCCATTTTTCTGCTGCATCTAGAAATGCACAAACATTGTGTTCACCAATTGATTTGAAGTCTGCCATTTCTGTACACATCATCAAAACAAAACATCATTAAAATCATTCAATATAATCATAATTCTCAATGACTAACTCTGATTTTGTCACACCCCCAATTAACCACTAACGGAGTTTATACCGTTAAGGGGTGCGAGCAAACCAGGACCACAACCATTAGTTACAAATACTAAACGAATCAGAGTAAAGTCCAAATGTTCATAATAAAGACAGTTTTAAAAGTACGCAGCGGAATAAAAACATAAGTATCTTAGCACTAACCACGTGCTTTAATTACAGAACATAAATAGTTGTTTAATTCCCAAATTAAGTTTAAAATAAAGTTAAGTATCTTCTTGTGCCATGCCAACCTCCAGTGGATACTCTTCAACGATCTGCAAAAGTGAAAACCACACAAGTGTCAACCTAACGGTTGGTGAGTTCACGGTGGGCATGACATGCATTGGCCCGATCTCATAATCGTATTCATCAACATATAGTAAGTATTAGTTTTGCGACCATTTCCAAGTGTTGAATTACCGAATATGCACTAGTTAAGTAGAAATTAAAGCGGTCAACCGATATCGCGGGTAGCTAATCCGGTTTCCATGCACTAAGGAGTCGTACTAGGGCTGAAAGCTGACGTAACAGAGTTCGGCAATAGCCGATGGTTGGTGCCTCCAGTTGTGTCCCAATAGGGAGGCCCACAACTAAACATAGGCTGACATTGAACTCCGTTCGGCCTCCAACCGGTTGGTTACACATTTGTGTACCGCGGAGCAGGGTTTATCAAACCCTCAGTAGATCTACCCAACATCCCCTCGCTTCTCAGATCAACAGTACTAGGTTGAGGACTTTTTAAGTTTCAAGGCATCCTTAGAAATCATGTGATATCATCTGGTTTAGACTTTAACCTACACTAGTCATATTAAAATGTTTATTCTGGATTTCATCTGAAATCCTAAAAAGAGTTTAAGTGTCAAATGGTCGTTTCCGAGTTTCAATAGAAACCCCGAGGATGGACAGTTGCAAGTGTTCCCATAAAACACTCCAACTTCCATAACAGGTATCCCAATTGTAATACCTCAAAATGTCAGCGTTATTTATCGTTAAGTTCATTCGTTGTGTCCCAAACGGGCACACAAATAAAGGGTTAGTGAAACTCACCTTAGGTTGCTCAGCTACACCTCAATAATCCAAATTATGATTTGCTAACGAAGACCTAATAATCACATTAAGGTCTTAAGTATTAGGTTGTGTCTAGTCTTTAACTTAACGCCACTATGGCCCATAACATAGCACGTTGGAACTAAGACACGACATACCGACACACGACACCAATGGTTGATCGTAGCAGGGGTTCACATAATACAAAAATCAAACATATTTCATCATTGCATAATCATGTAAATCATAGCATGGCCTTCACACAAGTTGCACAAGTTTGGATTTTGGTCAGGTCACAGTTTCGCTAGCATAGTGTCGCTAGGTAGTTTCGCTGCGTGCACGGGCAGCACTTTCGCTAGGTAATACCCGATGACACAGTTTCGCTAGGCTAGTTTCGCTCGAAACTGTTGGCACAGTTTCGCTAGCCTAGTTTCGCCCGAAACTGGTTTGAACTTTCGTTCAGGGAATTTCGCTCGGTAGATTCGCTCGAGCTGGTCTGGTTGGTTTACCCGGCGACACTACAGTTTCGGTACATAGTATCGCTGGATGAAGATATACATAGTTTCGCTACATAGTTTCGCCCAGAGAACAACACAGTTTCGCTGGTCGCGGAAAACACATAAATTAGCCTAAAAATCAATCTAACAGCTTCCATATTACATGCAATTCATTATCTAGCATACATAACCATTTATCAACATAAATCTGTAAGCTTTAACACCTTAAACATGCATTTTCATCATCAAATCACCAAAAACACATTTTAACCTAAAATGACCTAATCTAGCATAAATCTTCAACATGGATGGATTTCACACGTAAAGTTACTGACTTTATGATAGATCTAGCATTCCTAAGCAACATATCAGAAGATCAAGTGATTACATGAAGATTCAAGCATGCTTTTTAAGAAAACACATAGAAAACATAAAAATGGTGGTTTTGGGACTCACGGTTCGATCTCTAAGCTTGATGGATGATGGTTCGGGGCTGAGATCTCGATGGCTCGGTGTGAATCTCGACTGATCAGATTTCCAGGAGAAAGATGGAGTGTGTGTGTGTGTTTGTGTGTAAAGGAGGCAAATGGGAGAGTTAGGGTTTATTAAGATATTTTATATCAGGGCCTAGTTTCGCTGGCCAGGCGAAACTGGCTCTGATCACGAGTGAGCCAAAAGGCTGCCGGGCGACACTATAGTTTCGCCCGGTAGTTTCGCTGGTTATCAAAAGTGGTCAATTTCACATTCTAAACAAGATAAACACGATTCATAAATTGTCATGCTATTCACAATACTAAATCATGTATTTAAATCACATTGCACATAATGACGATAAATAGTTAAACACATAACACATATGGACGGGTTCGGTGATCAACCAAAGGTCGTGGACGTATTCGGCCTAGTTAAGCCTTAGTTACTAAGTTAACACTTATAACGTAACTAACGGAGATTGTCTAACGGAAGTTAACCTTGGAATTCTCGGGTGTCACATCATCCCCTTGAAATTGGAATTTTCGTCCCGAAAATTATTCTAGTGTTGTAGCGTTCGCGGTCTCAGCTGTCGTCGTTGCTGGGGAAAGAAAGCAAAAGTTTTAGGGTTGTCACAGATTTTATGTGAAACACTCAAACGAATAACTTTTTGAAAAAATTTGATGAACGGACCAAATAGCGGATCAATTTTAGTCATCCGGATCATCTGGTTCGGCGGATCAGAAATTTGTTGACCGCGGATCAGATATGGTCTTACGGATCATCTGATCCGGCGGATCAGAAATGTTGACCGCGGATCAGATTTGGTCAAACGGATCAGATTGCATATCAGAACTGTTGGCGGATCATCTGGTCCGCCGCCGACCATTTGATCCAGCGGACGAACAGACACCAAAAGGTCTTTTTCGATTTTGATGCATTCATGAGTGTTTGTTGTGAAATTGAACAATAAGGTTTTGATCTATATAAGTTTTCGAGCCTGTACATGTGCTCAAAGTGCATTAAAAAGCAAATAAAACCAGTGAAAACATTCAAGTCAGTTTTTCTTTAAACACCGAGAAACAAAACTATAACAATCTAACAATCTAGACCATTATTTTACAAACCAAGACCATCCACAGATGCGCAATTTGAATACCTACCTGTTGCAACAAGAATCACGGGCTATCGTTCTGTATACACGAAGAAATCCAAGAAAAACTTGTACGGAGGTCTAGGGTTTTTTCAGAGATGAAAGTAACTGGTCCGCGGATTATGAAGAAGCCGGACCAGAAATTGATACTTACACCCCAAAATGATCCGCCCGGCGTACCATATGGTTCGCCGGATCAGAATTAAGACCATTTTTCCCTTCAACCTTCACAATGTCATTTTTTACACAAAAACTTTAGTTTCTTCAAAATTTAAACATGATGAGCTGATTTAGCATCGATTGTGATTCATTTAACTAAGAATTTTCATCACTGAATTCAGTTGATCAAAAATAAACCATAATGAAAATCTTTTTGATTTTTATCAAATTTATATCAAAACACACTAAAATCTTTTTGATTTTTCGAACTTATGCTAAAACACACTTAAAATCTTTTTGATTTTTTTTTAAATAAGCAAAACAGCAAACCAACAGAAATCAGGAAATTAAAACGCAATAAGTTATATTTTTGTGAGAAAGATCACAACGTGAGATCATATCAGACATAACGCATCATACACACTTCAATTTCAAAATACTAAGCATGCAAGCCAAGTTGTCTGAGAATACAACCATTTGGTTTATTTCAGCTAAAGCAAGTCATATTTAAAGCTTTCTGATATGAAATTAAGTGTATTTATCAAGCATTAATAACATGGTACCCACACGATCAGGAATACTGGCAAACTGCTTATTTCATTTTTATATTTTCTTTTATTCAAACCAAGTTACTTGCAGCAGATTTCTCATACTGATAATGTAAACTTGCTTATACAGAACAGATTTTCACAGAGATATCTTGCTCATGATGTTTCTTGCAAAAAGAAATCAGAATCCTAAACAAACAACAATCAGGTCGGCCGGTAGGCACGCAGAGAAAGTCCGATTGTTTAGGAAAATAAGAAATATAAAATAAAGCAGAAAATCAGGTCGGTACTCACGTACACGCAGAGAAAGTCCGATGGATTATACGAAACACCAAGAAAATAAAGCAGAACGTCAAACGAACAACAATCAGGTCGATCTTTCGATACGCAGAGAAAGTCCGATCGTTTGACAAAATAAAGAAAATCAAACAAGTTTAAATCTTTTAAAATAAAGCAAGCATACATCAGAACATCTCTTTATTCTGTTTTTGGTATTTTCTCATCTCATTTTATGCCAGATTTACACAGTACCCATCACGGTGTGTAACCACAATTATCAAGCAGGCATTATCTATATATCATACTCACATATATCAGACTACTCAGCACATTCAATCAAAACAAACAAGTATCTACAGCCTTTCTTTCTACTCTATCCCTGGCAGATAACGTATGCTGATGTACCATCATTTCTCACAAGGTCGGATCAAAAATTTCTCAATTTATTTTTTTAATTTTTTTATGTTTTAGCTTTTTCAATTTTTTTATGTTTTAGCTTTTTCAATTTTTATGTATTTTTCAATTATACTCCCCCTAAAAAGCAGAAAAACAGAAAAGAAAAAACAAAAACAAAAAACGATCAACTGAACCAGATCAAATAGCAGTTAAGCGAGTAACCCCATTGATTTTCAATAAAAATTGAAAGCGAACTTTATCAAACGCTTTTGTAAACAAGTCAGCTCGTTGAAAATCAGTGTGAATTTTTTGCAAATCGATCAATTTCTTTTCGTAGCAATCACGAATAAAGTGATAACGGATATCAATGTGCTTAGTTTTGGAATGTTGCACGGGGTTTTTCGTGATAGGGATGGCAGCTGAATTATCAATAAAAATGGGAGTAGTTAGAAATGTCAAACCATAATCGCGCAACTGCTGTTGTATCCACAAAACCTGTGAAAAACAACTGGAAGCCGCCACGTACTCAGCCTCCGCAGTCGACGTTGCAACCGAGGTTCGCTTTTTGCACTGCCACGACACTAGTCGTTCACCCAAAAATTGACACCCGGCGGTTGTAGATTTGAAATTTATCTTGCATCCACCATAATCGGAATCAGAATATGCAGTAAAATCAAACTTATTATCATTAGGATACCAGATACCCAGATCCTGGTTACCCTGCCATCATATGAGAAACCTTCGGAGCAGCTTGATATCTAGCACATAAACACACAGCAAACATGATGTCAGGACGAGAAGCAGTTAAATACATTAAAGAACCGATCTTAGCCCTAAACAATGTTGGATCCACTTTGGAACCAGACTCACCTGGTCCAAGACCATGAGAAACCTGTATCGGAGTGCTTGGAATCCGAACATCACCAATCTTAAACCGAGCCAAAATGTCAGTAACATATTTCGATTGATGTAGAAAGATGCCTTTGGCCGATTGGTGGACTTGAAGACCTAAAAAGAATCCCATCTCCCCCATTGAACTCATTTCAAATTTCGTTTGCATGACACGCTCAAATTCTTTACACAATGCGTCATTTGTGCTCCCAAAAATAATATCATCCACGTACACCTGAACAAGCAGTAAATCTTTCCCAAACCGTTTCGAAAAAAGTGTGCAATCTACAGTGCCACGACGAAAACCGTTGTCAAGAAAATGTGTAGAAAGCGTCTCATACCAGGCTCTCGGGGCCTGATGGAGACCGTATAACGCTTTATCGAGTTTGTACACACGGTCAGGAAAATCGGGATCATAGAATCCAGGTGGCTGCATCACGTAAACCTCTTGACTAATCTTCCCGTTGAGAAAAGCACTTTTAACATCCATCTGATATACTTTAAATCCATGAAATGCTGCGAAAGCTAAAAAGATTCGAATAGCTTCAATCCGCGCAACTGGAGCATAGACCTCATTGAAGTCAATACCCTCAATTTGAGAAAATCCTTGAACCACTAATCGAGCTTTGTTACGAACAATAATGCCACGATCATCCTTCTTACACTTGAAAACCCATCTAGTGCCACATGCTTTCTTAGCATTTTTGAGAAGATCAACAAGATGCCAAACACCCAACTTCTGGAATTGTTGCAACTCCTCCTGCATAGCCTCAACCAAAGAAGAATCTTCCAACGCTTGTTCAACATTGGTCGGCTCAACTTGAGACAGAAAACACGAATGAAACATAGCATTCTGAACACCCGAATCTCAAATTTCAGCAATCAAAGCATCCACATTATCAGATAACTGATGGCGTGTGCGCACCCCAGAAGTCAAATCTCCAATAATATTCTCTTGAGGATGAATAGAATGAATCCGGAGATTAGTCGAATCAGGAACCTCAACAGTATCAGCAAGAGTATTTAGAGTAGCATCGGCATCCTCTGAACTTGACAATTCAACAGGCAATAAAGTATTTGGAATGGACGAACTTGTGCTTGGTAAAGGAATTGGATCAACCAAAGGTATTGATTTAGCTTCATGAAATGTATTGTCATCATCATCAGATGAACTCATGGTTTCTAGATCAGAAACAGTCTGACTAGATGAAGCAGAACCAGAAACAGTTGAAAACTTTGGAATACATGATCCAGAATTAAGCATGGTATGAATAAGAACACCAGTCATATCGTCAGTAAGCTCATCAGCAGATTCAGTGTGTGCATCCAAGAAAGAATCAAAGAACGTCTAATAATCAAAAATAGAACCATCAACCGATTTGGGTTTCAGAAAACTATATCTTCGACAATCCACATGCAAATGGCTCTCAATGGTCTTCGAAAACGGAAAGTAGACACGTTTCATTGGATACTGATAACCAACAAAGATGCCCTCCATAGCCTTAGCTTCAAATTTACCACCTCATTTGATAAGAGTGCATAGACACCCAAATGGTTCTAGAAAATCTAAATTCGGCTTTCTACCTTTGAGTAATTGATAACAAGTCTTGTTGAAGCGCTTAACAATAAGAACTCTATTAAGCACATGACAAGCAGTATGAACCGCCTCAGACCAGAACTTGATTGGTAGATTTGCATCAGCTAACATAGTTCGTGCGGTCTCTATCAAAGTTCGATTCTTTCTCTCAGCCACTCAATTTTGTTGTGGAGTGTATGGAGCACCAAATTCATGTGAAATTCCAAAAGAATCACAAAATGCTTTCATGGATGCGTTCTTGAATTTAGTACCATTGTCGGTACGAATACAACAAATCTTGTGCTTGTACAGATTCTCAAACTTGGACAATAAACGCTGAATAGTTGCTGGAGTTTGATCCTTTGAATGTAATGACGCGACCCAAGAGAAACGCGAAAAATCATCTGTAATTACCAAACAATAAAAACTTCCATCCACACTGCTTACATTCATAGGACCAAAAAGATCCATATGAAGTAGCTCCAACGGAGTAACAATGGAATTAACACGTTTGTACGAATGAGACTTTTTCTGTTGCTTCCCCTTTTTGCATGAAACGCACACATCATCAATCGAAAAACGATTCTTATAAACTCCCTCAACCAAATTGTGATTAACTAAATAATTCATCTTGCGGTGGTTAAGATGACCCATACGGCGATGCCACAAAATCGACTCTTTTTCAGTGGCTTTGGATATGAAACATGTAGCCGACACTGTAGACGAGGTCTGATTCATATTCAAAACATATAAATCTCGAAATCGAGGTGCACGCATCACTATCCAATCATCAGGAATTTGAAATCCGAGCTTCAAAAAGATACATTCAGAACTTGTGAACGCAGTAGTGTACTGCTTATCACATATTTGTGAGACACTCAAGAGATTGTGCTGCAACTCTTCCACAAATTGAACTTTGTCAAATGTAACTTTGTCATTTCCCATTTTTCCTTCTCCAGTGATTCTACCTCCTTTATGGCCAGCAAAGGTAACTCCCCCACCATTGATTGGTTTAACATCAGTAAGCAAGGAGAGATTACCAGTCATGTGCCTGGATGCTCCACTATCAATAACACAAAAGTTGTTGACAGCTGGCTTTCGAGCACCCTGCACATAGTCGCAAAAAGTTAGTGAGAATCTGGACCCAAGCATTCAGCTTTGGGTCGACTTGTGTCTTCTGAAAAATCTTCAGTGTCTTTGGAAGTCATTTTAGGCAGCCACTTTTGCCTGATTACTGGAACAGATTAATCTGTGGTGACATTGTCTGAAGATGAACTATCAACCGATTTTTTAGTTTTGGAAAATTTTTCTCTTTTGAAAAAATGTTTTGTAACCACATTTCCATCTGTGTGTTTTGACTCAGAAACATTATCAGATTTCTTTGATTCGGCAGCGGAAGCTCGTTTCTCGGCCAAAACAGGACACCGATTGCGTATGTGACCTTTCTAATAACAGTGATAACATCTCCTTCTATCAACAAACATAACAGGAAAATGAGATCCTGAATCAAGTGAAATGTTATCATCAGACATGTGTCGTGCCTCTCTCCTCGGGGCCTTAGCATTAAATCCTTGCGATTTGTGCTTAGGAAGAGGTTTAAACAGTGGTTTAACATAACCAGATTGGTTATAAAAACCAAACTCATCAACGCCACACTGATCAGCATACCCTTTGGGTTTGACACGGTCATTCTTGATTTTCTCAAACTTTCCAAACTGTTTTTCATATGACCCAAAATCATTGTAAAAATCATAATCTTCACAAAAACCATATGCTTCATAGTCAAAACGGTTTGTTTTAGATGAAAATTTCCCATCAAAGTTATAAAAATTCTTAGGTGGGTAATTTGATGTTTTTGACTTTGTGAAAACTGTCTGATCATCAGGACTAGACTTAAGCTTCAACAAGGAACCATTTTCCTCAGTTTTATGTTTAGACACAGATTCTTCTTTTTCATCAACATAAAACACTTTGGAAATCTTGGTTGGGTCAACACAACATAGTGGAAATTCTTCATCTGAAAATATGGTATCACTACCTTTCAGAAAATACATTTGCACTTTCTTAGAACACTCACCCATCTCAACTTTACCTTTCTGTTTTACATCGACATTCCCAGACTTACCACTCTTCTTTTCAGGCTGTTGAACTTTCTCAGGTTTCTTTTGATTGACCTTAGAAAGTTCATCAGGATGTCCAAAACCAATACCATTAAATTTTTCTGACTTTGACAAAGGTACTGGTATTGAATGAACATCTGGTGTGACTGTGTTGCTCTTAGTCACATATTCTTTTTCATAAAACAAATTATGACCTTTTGATCAAAAGAGATTATTTGAAAGAAAAGGTAGAGAAGATTCTGGCAGAATAATAAGTTGGATGTATGATTCTCAGCTTAAATGCTATGCAATCAAGAAGGAGTTTGGAATCATTTATCTGAAGTATGCAACCAGATTCAATACATTGCCAGTTTGTGATGTGAGGGATCTATCTAGATGGCCATTTTTGAATTATGGTTATGATACGTTGGCTAGAGTTTTCAAGGATAAATTGATTGAAGAATGTCAAAGAAATTTTCAGTTTTTAATTCTTGAAAGACCGAAGTTTGTGAAGTCTTCAACTGATGTCAACCCAAAAACTGGAAAGCCAATGATTGTAGTGAAATACAAGAAGCCAGTTCAATTGAAGAAGATTCCACTAAAGAAACTTGAACAAGACTTTATCAAATCTTTGAGATGGTGGTATTACGATGAGAATACTGGTGAAGCAGTGATAGTGGTAGAAGAAGAAAACAAGGTAGTCAGACTGTACGACCCGATGTGGTTAATCAACTTGTCCAAGAATGACATTGACAAAGGTACTTGTATTGAATGAACATCTGGTGTGACTGTGTTGCTCTTAGTCACAGATTCTTTTTCATAAAACAAATTACGACCTTTTGCAAATTTCGAATTTTCAAATTCTTTCATTTTCTTTTCAGTTTCTTTGACCTTCTTAGCAGCTTCTAAAGGTGTAAGATTTACACTTTTAGATGATTTTACGATAGAACATGAGTCTCAGACTGCTTGACAACAACATTGACAGTTTTGGGCACATTTTTCAAAGGCTTCCTCTTATGATTGCCTTTGGAGTTGTCAGATACTCCTTCAGTAAAACTGGAATAATCAAACACAACAGCTGGTTTGATATTCGATTCATTTGGACCTTTCCCATGCACAATTGGTGGTGGAACTGAAGTACACCCTAATTCTTTAAGCACATCTTTTAAATTTTCATCTTTGCACAGAAAACTAGCAAAGGAAGATGAATTTTTGAAATTGTCCAATTGCCTCTGAAGATCTTATATTTCAAATTTTAATTCAGAAATTTTAGAATTAGCTTCTGCAAGCTTTTTCTCAGAAAAAATATTATCCTCAGTTTTGTTATTTAATTCAATTTTCTCGCTTAGAATCAAGGCATGCTCACTTTTTAGTTCTGCCTTAACGGCCTCCCACCTTTGTTTATAGATTGTGACATTTTCTTCTGCCAATACGTATTTATCATAATACATGACTTTCTCATCAGAAAGTTCTTTCAGTTGATTGGCAGTTGTTGTGCAAAATTCACAGATGTTAGAATGTACCTGAACATTAGCCATGAATGCTTGATGAGCCTCAGCAAAGAAGTCTTCTCTTGGAAGATCAGAATTATCTTCAGTTGTTACATTCTTCTCCTCGGTGCATAAAAATGCGGACTCGTCAAGACAATCTGCAGCCCAGTCGTAACCCTCACCAGTTTGCGAGACTAACGCTTTAGACTCTGTGTTGGATCCACTAGCAGCTGCATTTGAGCTTGATGGACTTGCATAACTTCCCGACCCTTGGTTACTCTTAGAGGCATATTTCTGAAATAACTTCGGAGTTTCCTGCTTCTTTGCCTTGGTACACTCTCTTGCAAAATGTCCATAATTTTGACAGTTATAACATCGAACCTTGGATTTATAAAATCCCAATTTGCCTTCAGGATTAAGATCATTACGACCAGTCTTTTCTATAAACCTCTTACCTCTTCTAACAAGCATTGCCATTGACCAATTAATGTCCATTAACTCTAGATCATCTGGATCAATTTGTTCATAATCTTCTTCAGTCAGTTCAGCACTAGTCAGCATTCCAGCTATCACTCCATCGTAGGATGAAACCATTGCCGAAAATAACGCCATATAATCATTTGTGGTTTTTGCTGAAAAAGCATTCTGACTTGGAGCAGGTGATGATTGATTAGAATACACCGGATATGTAACAACAGCTTTGGTAGAATATCCTTCACTGGATGAACCACTTGACATATTTGCATGACTACTCGAAGTATTTTCCACATAAAATGCCGTTGTTGGTGGATTAGAATTTGCTTTAGCCTTTGCATGCATCGTTGATGCATTATCACCAAAATAGACATCTGGATTTTGAACTTGAGTTGGTAAATTTTTTACACGTCTCATATCCAACTCTCGGGCTAGCAAATTTCGAGTAAGATCATCATATGTGATATCATCGAAATCCTTGTTATGAGTTAACAACAGAATATATCCTTCCCAAGTTGCTGGCAAAGCATCCAAAAGTTTCTCTTTCAGTTCTCCAGCATCCTTTTTCACCCCAACAATATCCAGCTCACTCACCAAATGAGATAATCTTGAAATCAGATCATTAATTCTTTCATTAGATACATGACAGAAGTTATCGTACTCTCGCAACAGCACCTTTTTCTTACTCTTCTTATATTGAGCATTTCCTTCACATCTATGGCACAACGCTTCCCATAAAGCCTTTGACGTTGTATGCATTTTAAATTGATGTAATATATCCTTTGGTAATGCCATCGACAAATTTGAGTAAGCTTTTCTTTCCAGTTTGAAAGATTCCTTTTCAGTATCATTCATTTTGTTGTATGGCTTTTCTTGACCAGCAAATTCACCCGTGGTAAACTTTGGGATTGTATAGCCATCCAACATTGGAGTCCAAACGGTGACATCCGTGACACCGATGTATGATTCATATCGGGTTTTCCAATTGTGAAAATCCTCAAACTTCATCAATTTAGGAACCTTATTGGTAGTTCCTATTTCATTATCATAGTTCAATAACGCTTGTACAGTTGACGACATCGCAGCAAAGGCCTGGAACGGATCCATGATAATTTTTCTTAAAAACTGTTCTAGCGGACCAGAAAACAAATCACCGGATCAAAAAGTCGATCTCCGGATCAGATTTCAACTAACAGATGAGAACCGAATCAACTTTGAATCAGTGGACCAGAATTCTTCTTGCGGATCATAATTCTAAAGAACGGATCAGATGGTCCGCTGAGATAACTGTCGCGGATGAAATGATACGCTGGAACTGCTACGGATCAGAATAAGAAGATTGCTTGAGCGGACCACAAGTAGCGGACAAGATTACTGATGAAGATATACTAGCGGACCACAAAACTCATCCGGCGGACCACATCCGGATCAGTTTAAATCGAACAATTTTTCACAAAAATTGATGTTTCGACCGTGTAATCAGCCCAGAATTCAACCAAAACACTCCATGATCACTTTGAACGTAAAATATATGCAGAATCGACGAAAAACCGAGTAGAAATGATCAAATTCTTACCCCAAACGTTGTGACTTTCTTCAAATCTCAAAAACCGAACTGTAGATCACAGCAAATGAGCAAACCTGCTCTGATACCACTTGTAGAACACAGGAACGGTATTGCTAATGCATAACGATCATCAATTCGGTAAACACAAAGGTAAATAACACTTGTTAATTGCTCAACCTTTAGAGAGAGAAAGTAAACAGGTTTCACCTTACAAAAACACACAGTTTAGAACTCAAACCTCACAACTACTCTCCTCTAAACGAGCAAAATCTTTTTATACTAATTTTGTCCAGCGGACCAACCAACCAGCGTACCAGATGGTCCGGGCGTACCATCTGGTCCGCCCCTGGTCCGCTAAGACCAGATTACACAAAATATAATAATTACAAGACCTAGCACTAGACACTATATATGCTTCTACAGGATTAACAGCAACTATATCTCCTTTACGCTCATAAAAATAGTATCAATTAAGCTGCAAAGTTCCCTAACTTGCATTTGAGCTACATCTTCCTCTGTCTTCAAATTTCTAACCACAAGAGCCCTTTGTACCTTCTTCAGCAGAATGTAATTCTCATCATTCTTTGTCAGCCTGGTAGGCAATTGAGAGGCAATAGAAATCAACCTCTGCCTATTAGTTTCAGTCACTGCATCCAAATTGTAATCCTTTAGCCTCCAGTTGAAAGATATTGTTTTAGCCTCTTCAAGCAAATTCTCAAATACTCCACTTTGCAGATACAGATCACATTCCTCTTGAAGTTCTTTGGCTAGCCTCTCATCCTCTGCTACCCTTTTTGCATCTTCCACCATCTTCAGCATAGCTTCAGCTTTAGGAGCTTGAACCACCTGTTGAAAAGTTCTTGGAATTTCAGTTTGAACAAGTTCGGTTCTCCTCAAAGCTATTAGTGTTGCAGCTATGTCTTCAGCTTCATTGCTTCCCTGTTCTTCCGATTGATCCACAGGTGACTGATTAGACCCATCAATGCCGAAGATTGAATTGCCAGGGCCATAAACTTCCACCTAGGTTGCAGTTTGGGTTTCCGGTTGAACAATCAGTTGAGCTTCCGTCTGAACTTCCGCTTGGACTTCGGCTTGGACAGTGTTGGGGCCTTTAGTCACCACTTGAGGTTTGGTGACTTCAGGTTCTTTATCAGCAATCTCCAACACCTCCGTTCCTTCATTTTCACCGATCAGATTCTCATCACCTCCTTCAGTTGTAGTAGAAACTGCAATGGTTGCGGTGCTTTCTTCAGCATCAATAGCTGCCTTGCTGGTGGAGGCAATGTTTCCTACCACTTGATCACTGGCTCTTTCATCCATAAAGATGACATCTTTGAGAAGTGTCGTGATCATGTTTATGTGCTCAGGGAGAGCACAAGCAATCAACGTGGATGATTGTACAAGCTCGGTGAGGTTGGGGTCCTCAAAAGGAGAAATAGCAATCAGTTGACTGCATTTCATATTCACCCAACTTTCTTCAACAGTGAAGGAATTAACACCAATTCGTTTACAAGCTGTGGCTCTAACTTCAACCGGTATCCTCTGATCTTCTTCAATTTCAGTTATGACAGGCTTTGAGGGCATCTTCTCCCCCAAATTTGACAGTATCAGCTTCATCAGCTATAATAGCTTCATCAGCTTCTCTGAGAGGGTTTGAAGGACCTGCTTCAGTATCAGTAGGAGCAGCTTTCACCAAATGAGCAACAGTTGCATTTAAATGATCAACTTGTGCTTGGAGAGAGAGGTACAATTTCGTCATTTCGGGTAGTGTATAACTGTCCTCAACTGGCCTTTTACCACTATCCTTGGACAAAACCAAGTTATCAATCCGAGATTGATCAACTGTGGTACCCATGGCTTCTTGGCACCTGGGATTCTCTTCATCTGATGCAACAACCCTTGGTTCCAATGAAGGACTTCAAGGTGCTGATTTAGAGAAAATTGCCGCATATTGGGTCTTATTGATGTTACCACTGACACCAAGATCCAGTGGGGATCCTTGGGCAGCAGCAGCCCTTTCTGCAGGAATCTCTTCCAAACTCCTGAGATTCACCTCCGGTGAGGAGTGGGGGTTTAATGCTACAGTGTCTTGGCATGTCAGGATGTTCTCATGTAATGAGGTAGGTGAGTTAATAACACCTTCATTTAGGCCAAGATTGAGAGCACCATCACTCCTAGGTGATAGGGGTTGTAGGGGTGAAAAATGTTCAGATGGGGAAGGTACATCTGCTTCTAATGACTCCCCCTCAAATGAAGGTTCATCCCTAAGAGAGAATCCAAATTTAACCAGTTTCCGTTTAGGCTTTTTGCCTTGAACAGGGTTAGAAGCTTCAGGTTGGTTGGTGGTACTAGGTGGAGGAGACCTAGTGATAAGGATTCGTGTGAAAAGAGCCTAGGACCAAAGCCTAGCGGCGGCAAGCACTTGGCCAACCAAGTTGCCGGTCGTCGGCATTCCTTCTCGGCCAACCGAGTAAGTCAAAACGCAAACACGTTTTGTAGAAGAAAACTTCAAAATCTCATTAACCAACCAACCAAGGAGTTTACAACCATATAAATAGGAAAACAAAATAATAAGATAAACCTAAATCTCTAAACTTAAGGATGAAGAAACACAATTTGAAAGGAATACGAATTGTACGAAAAATAGAATTGAAAACAACTTCTCCTTTAATTTTGGTTGGATGGACTTTTGTTAGCACAGCTCACTCTTTAGCCACTTGAACCATCAGACCCGTTTCGGTCAATAGGGCTTCGTTCCACTAGACCCGGCCCATGATGCCAATCGGTATCACCTAGTAACCACATTTCTCTGTCTTTTAAAAATGACAGGAGGTGATTCGGTTGAGGAAGTGGCAGTGGTAGTGTTTGTGGAAGCTTTCCTCTTTTTGGATTTGAAGGTTTTTAAGGTAGAGGATGCTGGGACAGATGTGTCTTCAGAAGCTATTGGGACTATAGCTCTGTCATCTTGAGCATGGGGCTCAGTTATTGCTACAGTTTCCGGTTGAACCTCAGCAGTAGCAGGTTCATTTGGAAACTGCCCTGGAATTGGTAGGGGATAGTCAGTGTCCCTTCCAAGAAATACAGACTTATTTAAAGCCAAGTTTGAAAAAGTTTTCTCATTTAGAAGTTTAGGTTGCAAAATTGTAGCAACCCAAGCGATTTGGGGGTATTCTTCTTTGAGAATATGTGTCAAAAACCTAGGGTACACATAAACATATTTAGAGTGGATGTTTGATTTTAGGGCTTGAAAAATTAGGTTAGAAAAATTGAAGTTTTCACCCTTTACCACAGCATAGAAGGTGGAGGCCTGTTCACTGGCAAGCTCATCGAATCCACCCTTCTTTGGAGTTAGGCATACCAGCAGTGTATGAGCTAAGAACCTCCATTTGTATGGTAATTGCCCTTTCTTGAAGGTTTTGCTCTGCAGGGAACCACCATATCCAATATCCCTGAATAGTCGAAGATATTTCTTGGAATCGACCACTTCATATCCACTGTCGTCCCTTAGTTTCAGCACTCTTCGCACTTTTGCTTCATCAATTTCCACGTCTGTGCCCTGAACACTTGACACAATCTTTCCACTACCGTTGACGCCTTTAGTAACCCTAGCATGAAACCAGAAGTCTTCCAGATGTTCTTAAAAAATTTCCGCCTCAACTATGAGCGCGTGATGAAGATGAGATCGTTTCAAGAAGTCTATCATGCCGTTGTAGATATCTGTCTTACTTGGTGGTTCTAGGTACGCCACCAGGTTATGTTCTACGGGAAACTTGGAATCAGTGATAGGCTTCTTGCTTTTGCTTTCGGAGCCATTGTTGATACAGTATTTGAGAAAAAGATATGGTTATCGGAGGTTGAACGGAGAGGTTTTAAATACACGGTTCAGTAAACTGATGGGACAAGTACTTTATGGGTTATACGGTACAACTGGGTAAAGCATGTCTATATCCAAAAGTGAATTTACTGAAAGCTCGGATTTAAAACAGTTAAAAACTTAATGGGTAATCAATTGTATATCCGCTTAGAAAGTTGTGCCTTCTAGGTAATTAAATGAGACTTTGACTTTGTTGATCTGGAAGTTCAAGCGGAACCCATTTCTCTTTAAAAACCAAATTTCTTCCGTTTGAACTTCAAGCGGATGATTTTTCCGCTTGGAAGAATTGTTTTCAAAAACATTTGCCACGTCATTTGCAAAGCATTTTTTCGGTTGAAGTTCACCCGGTGAGTTTCAAAAGTTGTTTTACTCACAGGTTGAACCGGAACTTGAAGTTGAACACCAAAACACAAGATTTTTGAAAATTTGTGATAAATTTTCATGGTGTAGCACAGGTTACTGACTATGAACTGAAATTATCACAAGAAATTTTCTTTTTCTTTTTCTTTTTGTATCAAGAGACGGGCTCTTAAGCACATGTCTCTCTTTTATTTGAAAATTGTGAAAAGTTTTTATTCAAAATTCATCATCCCAATGGCTGTGATAAGATAGAAAAATCTTGCCTCATCAAAAGCTTTTGTAAATAGATCTGCCAATTGATAATTAGTATGAACTTTGAATAATTTGATCAAATTATTTTCTGCACAATCTCTAATAAAATGATACCTTATGTCAATGTGTTTGGTTTTGGAGTGCTTTACTGGATTGTTGATGATGGAGATGGCACTGTTGTTGTCAGCAAGAATAGGAGTTTCCATGAATGTGATCCCATAGTCAAGCATTTGATTTTGGATCCAAAGAACTTTACTGCAACAACTTGAGGCAGCAATATACTCAGCCTCTGCAGTTGAAGTGGAAACACAAGTTTGTTTCTTGCATTGCCAAGAGACAAGTCTTTCACCCAAAAACTGACATCCACCTGATGTTGATTTCTTATCAATATCACAACCACCATAGTCACTGTCTGTGAATGCTCTGAAAGAGAAGTCAGAATTCTTGGGATACCACAAACCCAGTTTTGGTTGCCCCTTCAGATACTTGAAGATCCTCTTAACAACTAACATATGTGACTCTTTTGGTGAGGACTGATATCTAGCACATAAGCAGACACTGAACATGATGTCAGGTCTGCTAGCAGTAATATACATCAGTGAGCCTATCATTGCCTTGTACATGTGCACATCCACTGGCTTGCCACTTAAGTCACTTGTTAATTTGTGGGAAGTGGATAAAAGTTTTTGCACTTGAGCAGGCTTGCATGTCAAATCTTTACAGCATGTCTTGGATGTACTTTGATTGATTCAAAAAGATTCCATCTTCAGTTTGCTTCACTTGAAGTCCTAAGAAGAATGTTATTTCTCCCATAGAGCTCATCTCTTGGACTGCATCAAAGTTTCATCTACATAGATTTGTACCATCAACATATCCTTACCAACAGTTTTAACAAAAAGTGTTTTGTCAATAGCCCCTATCTTGTAGCCATTCTCTAGAAGATAGTTAGAAAGAGTTTCATACCAGGTTCTAGGTGCTTGTTTGAGACCATACAAAGCTTTGATTAGCTTGCACACCTTGTTGGGATGGTGAGGGTCCTCAAAGCCTGGAGGTTGATTGACATATACTTCTTGTTCCAGTAGGCCATACAAGAAGGCACTTTTGACTTCCATTTGAAATACTTAGAAGTCTTTGAAGGCAGCATAGGCTAAGAAGATTCTGATTGCTTCCAATCTAGCCACTGGTGCAAACACTTCATCATAGTCAATTCCTTCTTCCTGTACATAGCCTTGCACTACTAGTCTTGCTTTGTTTTTTATAACAAT
>JBCNJP010000002.1:2820382-2872804 GCA_039602395.1 Deinandra increscens subsp. villosa
CAGAAAGTTGACTGAATCGACTTGGTTGACTCGGTACCGAGTTAACTCATTTTTATCCAAATCTGCTTCTAAACGCCCCTAGCATCCACACTGACCAAACACACTAACAAAATCACCATATAGTCCGTTTCGGCAGCTGGAGACCCATGGCCACTGCCGGAGAATCCACAATCAACGTGAAACAAGGAAGAAAACGAGATCTGGGACATACACAAGAGAAATCAGGAGCTCATGGGATGGAAACGAGGAAGAAAGTGAGAGTAGAAGATGAAGAAACCTCGGTTTTCTAGCCGTTATCACTACAGCCATGAGGCCACCAAAAAAACTTCGCAATCGCCGCCGCTAGGGCGGAAACCTAGCGGTCGCCGCAACTGCACCTTCGGGCCACCAAGGGTGGCCGAAATTCGGATCGCCGGACAACGGGAGAGGCTCCGCTCCCATGCTCTTGAAGATAAACACACAATTTGTGTGCGTGGAGGAAAACGCAGAAGAGGGGAGGAAACTAGGGTTTCATTAACAATTATTTTTATTTTTTATTAATTTATTAATTTTATTATATTAATTTTATAAATTATTTAAAACATTAGAATTTGGGGTGTGATTAAACGGATAAGTATTCTACCGATAACTGAACATAACCTTTTAAACGCCTCGTTTACGGTCCGAGACCTAAACCAAACATTTAGATGAATTACTACCGGATAAACAAAATATGATGTTTTAAACATTTTGAGAATACTTATAAAATTTAATAAGGGTTTTATAAAATTTAGGTTATAGTGGATATATATCACTACGTCAAAAAGTGGCTTTGGCTACGGTTTTTTTTAAAGCATAGCCACTGTATTGTAAAAAAACGTGGCCAAAGGTAAGAAACACTAGTTTAGCCACACATATTTTGTACCCATGGCCAAATATATAGCCTTTGGACCCTTTTAGCGACGTATATTTTTTGTTTATGTGACAAAAACAATCAGGTGCAGTGGCTTTAGCCATTTTTTAACAAAAACATGTGGTACTTATTTGTCACACTTAGAAAAGAGTGGCAAAATGCACCAAACGGCCACAAAATTTTTATGATATTTTATTCATGTGACTAAAAAGGAATGTATGGCCACGCTTAAATAATGTTGTGTGACAGAAGAGTAGATTTTATTACTTAATAAATTAAAAAAAAATTATTAAGTATATATTATGCGTGGCTAAATGTGAGCAATGGCCACGCTCCATGTTTTTTACTTAGTTATATGGCTAAAAGCTAGTACATATGGCCATTGTTATTAGGTTGTGTGACTAAATAGTAGGTTGTGAGTGACAATAATCTATTACCTATGGCCATATATATTAACCGTGACTAAATGGTAGGTTGTGAGTGACAAAAATCTATTTTATGGTCACGGTAAAATATTAAATGCGTGGCAAAAGTAGACAAAAATATATTACCTATGGCCACATATATTAACCGTGACTAAATAGTAGCCAATTTTAATTAGTTATCTGTGGCAACGACGGATATATATCATTACTAGAGGTCAAATCTTTATCTACCACCTCGAGTTTCGGATATAAATCATATAATTAATTAATTAATTGTCGATCATCACCATATACGCCGTTATCACTCTCGAATCTCTGTTTTTTGGTTTATCACCACTCTCTGAAAATGTGGTATTTGCGTCCTCTGAATGTGGAAGATAGCCCTGAATACGGTAAGTAATCATCTAAATGACTGGTTCCCTTCAGTGATAATATGAGGGATGTCAGGGCCTTGGCCCTGCACGTCAAGGACGCGGAGGTCATATCCTTCTACCTCGATGGAGATGTGTCTTCCTCCTCCTCCTCCTCTAAGGTAGCTCCACATGGAGAACAGGCCGATATGACGATTTAGACAATTTCTCTAGTGGGAGCATGTTTTAAGTTTATGTTGTTTTTTTTATTATATATATTTGTAATTAATTAACGGATATCACATCTTTTGGATTATATATGTAAATAATTGTTTATGTGTATGCATCAGATGTGTGTTTTGACTCTTCTTCCTGAAGAATTTTAGTTCATCCGGTTGTCTTCTACATATATTAGGTTGTGTGACTAAATATTAGTGTATAAAGAATGGTATTCAACCAGAAGGATTATTCACTAGATAATGGGTTTAAATACATGGGGAATGTCCTATAGACTATGAACAGAAATAACAACTTTGGTTATTTATAGTATATATAGTTCATCCTGAAGAACTCTAGTTTATCCGGTTCATCCTGAAGAAATCTAGTTCATCCTGTTTTATTACTGAATAACTCTAGTTCATCAGGTTCTATTACTGAATAACTCTTTATAATCCTGAAGAACTCTAGTTCATCTTCTCTCAATCCTTATGAACTCAGTGGGTAATTTTGACTTTCTTCGTTTAATTTTGACTTGTTAATTTGATTACCGGAAAATCAAAACATTCAACAGGATTTGCAAAGAGAATGAAGAGGAGAACCAAACCAAGGAAGACCTGTTGTGACTTGTGAGGGTCAAGTGTTTAAACCAAATAGTTGGTTTTATTTTGTTTCCGTAATATGTTTAATCTTTATATTAATTTCACTTAATTGTTTGTTAATTCCAGTCAATTCATCCGTTCTTGTTCATCTTCTCTAAATCCGGATGAACTCTTCTTTCTGAGGAATTATAGTTCTTTCGGTTTTGTTCTTCTTCTCCGAAACATTAATATTTTAAGAACGTATGAAAGTAATTTCGGATAATTTCGGATCGTGTAATTAAAATTTGAGTGGTTTTTTTATAACGTGTAGAAATTTTAGTTTAACTTGGAGAACGTGTGAAAATAATTGTATTGTGCAGTGTTCAATAAAATCAGACCTTTGGTATACTCTAGTGATTAGACATCTTAAAATCCTTCTCAAAATCCTTATCAAACCCTTTCTCAAATATTCTTATCAAAACCTTTCTCAAAACCCTTATCAAATCCTTTTCAAAATGGCAAACTTGAAAGAAATAGTTGAAAATTACTTGCATACAAAGATTTATGCTACCTTGGACCGGTACGGGGTGATTATCATGGGAGAGAGACAAACCTGCTTAGACGGGTTGGCCCTGCTCAACCAAGTACTTGCAGAGCCACCAAGTCCATCAAGACACCATATGGCAACTTTTCTGGTAGAAGAGATACACATCACCAATGCCAGGCTTCAAATGTTGGTTCAACTGAGGCAAGAAGCTCTGAGTAGGCATTTGGAGTTGATGGAGGAGATTGAATCTAGGTTCCCGTGAACCTCAACCCCCAACTGCTCTGTCTTTTGTTTTTTTTATGAATGAACATGTAAATTCGAAAACAATTTTGTGTATAGAATTGGAATTAGTAGTATAAAATCCACTTTTTTTTTTATATACTTGTTTGTCTATTTTTGTTTATGAAATGAATCTGATAAACAAAAACCCTAATCCTAAAAAACAGAGACGATCAACAAT
Source organism: Deinandra increscens subsp. villosa (assembly GCA_039602395.1). Taxonomy (NCBI): domain Eukaryota; kingdom Viridiplantae; phylum Streptophyta; class Magnoliopsida; order Asterales; family Asteraceae; genus Deinandra; species Deinandra increscens. Next base: position 2,823,854 of record JBCNJP010000002.1, read on the forward strand.
TGCAATCCGATCAACAACTGATGCATAATTTTAGGTAAAAATGTAATCTGTTCGCACAATCTCCATTCCGTTAAACAAAACCCTAATCCTCGAAAACAGAGACGATTAACAGTTGCAATCCGATCAACAACTGATGCATAATTTTAGGTAAATATGTAATCTATTAGCACAATCTCCATTCCGTTAAACAAACACCCTAAACACAAAAAATAGAACGGATCTACAAAACCCTTATGTTTTAGGGAATTATAATTCTAAATAAATTATATCTTAAAGAATTAAGATAAAAATTAAATAATCGGTCAATTTGGGGTCAAATGGGTCAATTAGATGTGTTTAGGATCAATGGGTCCCAATAAGGTATGTACGTAACCAATAAGTTGTGTTTAGGACCAATGATGGCCCAATTAGGAGTGTTTAGGGGCAATGAGGGTTGGTTGGGACCAATGAGTCTCAATAAGGTGTCTATGTAACCAATAAGTTATGTTTAGGACCAATGATGGCCAAATAAGGTGTGTTTAGGGGCAATGAGGGTTAATTGGGACCAATGAGTCCCAATAAGGTGTCTATGTAACTAATAAGTTTTGTTTAGGACCAATGATGGCCCAATAAAGTATGCTTAGGGGCAATGAGGGTCAGTTGGGACCAATGAGTCCCAATAAGGTGTGTATGTAACCAATAAGTTGGGTTTAGGACCAATGATGGCCCAATAAGGTGTGTTAGGGGCAATGAGGGTCAGTTGGGACCAATGAGTCCCAATAAGGTTTCTATGTAACCAATAAGTTCTGTTTAGGACCAATGATGGCCCAATAAGGTGTGTTTAGGGGCAATGAGGGTCAGTTGGGACCAATGAGTCCCACTAAGGTGTCTATGTAACCAATAAGTTGTGTTTAGGACCAATGATGGCCTAGTAAGGTGTGTTTAGGGGCAATGAGGGTCAGTTGGGACCATTGAGTCCTAATAACGTGTCTATGTAACCAATAAGCTGTTTTTAGGACCAATGATGGCCCAATAAGGTCTGTTTAGGGGAAATGAGGGTCCGTTAAGACCGATGACTCCCAATAAGGTGTCTATGTACGTAACCAATAAGTCGTGTTTAGGAACAATGATGCACCAATAAGGTGTGTTTAGGGGAAATGAGGGTCAGTTTGGACCAATGAGTCCTAATAAGGTGTGTATGTAACCAATAAGTTGTGTTTAGGTCCAATGATGGCCCAATAAGGTGTGTTTAGGGGAAATGAGGGTCAGTTTGGACCAATGAGTCCCAATAAGGTGTGTATGTAACCAATAAGTTGTGTTTGAGACCAATGATTGCCCAATAAGGTGTGTTTAGGGGCAATGAAGGTCAGTTGGGAGCAATGAGTCCCAATAAGGTCTCTATGTAACCAATGAGTTGTGTTTAGGACCAATGATGACCCAATACGTTGTGTTTAGGGGCAATGAGGGTCAGTTGGGACCAATGTGTCCCAATAAGGTGTGTATTTAACCAATAAGTTGTGTTTAGGACCAATGATCATGGCCCAATAAGGTGTGCTTAAGGGAAATGAGGGTCAGTTTGGACCAATGATCATTAGGATACAATTATCATTAAATTTATTGCTTAATATTCCTTTTTACTTTTAAAGATCATTTTAAAGGTATATTTAAAATAGAGTTAAATACGATTTGCGTCCCTCATGGTTTGGTGGTTTTATCTGTTTGAGTCCAATTTTCAAATTATTAAAAGAATTAGACTGAGATTTGTTTTTTGATACTCTTTGAGTCCCTGGACCCAAACCCAGTTAAAAGAGTCGTTAACCTTTCCCTCATGTAACTTGCACATGAGGGTAAAAATGTCATTTCCATGTCACCCTTCTTTAAATAATGTCCTTTGCCATCCGTTACCTCCCACCCAATTCTCCAAATTGATCTCGTCCATCATTTCACCCACTGAAGATCTACAACAAAAAATGGTGATTTGTTCGTGTGGATCTACAACCGTCATATGCACTTCATGGCCCTAAGCAAACCCAGGTCCTCAGTTTCACTGCTGTGCTCAAATGGTGAGTTTTTTTCAACTGTTAACAATCAAATGTGTCATCTGATTCTTACAATCTGTTCAATTAAATGAACAGGGTTCAAATTGTGGTTTTGTTAGCTGTGCTGATCCACCTTTGTGTGCACGAGCTGTTGAAAATTATTAAAGAGTTGGAGACTGAAGTGAAGAAACTGAAATTTGTTGTTGTTTTCAATTGGTTAATGTTTATCTTGTACTTGATAACCAAATAATTAAAACTCATCAATATTCTAGTGTTTATGTATGATGTATTGGCCTAATTATGAATATTAGGGGATGTAAATGTTGGTACATTTGCAAGTGACAAGTATGGGGATGAAGTGCAGACAAGAGACGTTAGGCCATGCTATGTAAATTAATGACATTTTTACCCTCATGTGCAAGTCACATGAGGGAAGGGTTAATGGCTCTTTTAACGGGGTTTGGGTCCAGGGACTCAAAGAGTAGGAAAAAACAAACCTTAGTCTAAATTTGTTAAAACCACCAAGCCACAGGGATGCAAATCGTATTTAACTCTGTAAAATACAAGATAAACATTAACGCAAATCATATTAATTGAGTTTATATTAAATCCGATAAATGATGTCTCGTCCTTATTAGATGAGATGTTTTCACCGGATCGATCATATTAATCCCCAAATTACTTCCCACTATTTTTCAAATTTCCCCAAAATTAATTGATCAGTTCCTATTCACTCTCACCAAAAGTTTATCACCAAAACGATTCACCACTCTCTTCTTCCCTATCACTAAAAATTCCTCTACGTAATTCATTGATCAGTTCCGGATTCATCACACTATCATCTTCAGGAGATCACTACCTAATTCCCGTCAGTGTTAATTTCACTGTCATCTTCAGGAGATCATTTGTCTCATCTAAATTATTTCATCTAATTAATTATTCCATCGCATTTATTTCATTCTCTATTTATTTCATTTCAGGATTCATCTAGCTCATTTAACAATGGATCTTAATGACCATACATATAGCAGTGAAGGCGAATGCAATGATGATTATTCTTCACAAGAGAGTGAAGAAGATGAAATGGATAATAATGATGATCATTATTCACAAGAGAGTGAAGAAGATGAAATGGATAACAATGATGCCCAGGTCGATAATGATGCCCAAGTCGACAATGGTGCCTAAGTCGATAATGATCCCCAAGTCGAGAATGAGGAAGCCACAACCTCTGCTCCCCAAGAAAACAAGAGGGGGATGACGCGGTTAGCAAAGTGGCGTGCCAAATTTGAGAAAAATGGTGGGGAAAATGGCCACTAACATTTTATGCGCTGGGAAGGACTGGTGGGGAGCATAGACCAAAATTTTTGAGTTTTATGGGAGATATTGCAAGGTCAGAAGTTGGATTGAGGTATCCAGAATGGAAGAATGTACCAAAAGAGGACAAGAATAAGACGTGGGCAGTGATTCAGGTTATGAAACAGATTAAACATTTTCTCATATTAAGTTTGTTATTGAATTCCATGTGACTTAAAAATCCTGTCATATGTTATTTTTTCAGCAATTTTTCAAAACTGATGACTGTCGAAGGAATGCTATAATGGTACGGCTTGGTGGGTTTCTAAGGAGTTTTAGAAGAAAAATGTTTGAAAAACACATTCGTCCTAACCTAGCAAAACCCACCGTGCTTGAGAAAGTTCCAAAGGTGTATCGCGCTATTGTGAAAAAAGAAGACTGGGACAGATCTGTAGCATATACAAATTCTAAAGAATTCAAGGTTTTTATTCAATTCAAACTGCAGATTTCATTAATTAAGCTAAGTGTTAATTAATGAGATTATAATTGAAAATGCATGAGCATCGGATCGTCTACTCGATCTAGCTAATCGGACATCGAAACGTAATTAACCGATTGTTTTATTGATCAATGAAGAACAATTACAACCAGTAAACACTCAGAAATAGACTCAGAGAATACACACTCAGAAACACACACTTAACAGATCTCACACTCTCAGAACTCCTACAATTACAAAGGCCAAACATCTATATATACTAGCTGGTCCGAGCTTCGGCCGAACCTCAGGTTCGGCCAGTCCGAACTTCAGGTTCGGACCTAGTTCGGCCAGACCTAGATTAACTTGATCTTGTACTTTGTTTGATACTTCACACGACGCACATATCAGGTATCAACAAACTCCCCCTCGTCGTGTGCAGTATCTCTTCAATATCATCAACTTTGTGTCTTCAACCAAGGTCCCCTTCAAGTGTAGAATCCGTTCGTTCAATGAAATGAATCTTCAAACAAACTCCTTCTCAACTCAATCGTAGCTTGATCTTGAATACTTGATGACATTTTGTCTTTGATTTCAAGATAAATTTGCGGTTCAGTACTGATCCCACCTTCCACATGCTGATAGTGCTTATGTATAGAGTGTACCGCAGCTAACCCACCACACTACCAGCACGTTGAGGTGTACCAGTTACCTTGCCATTCCTTGCTATTTGACAAATCTTGTTAAATAATATACTTGAAAATAGTGTATCTTATGTTTTTCCGCAATACTTTTGAGTTGAATGGGAGTGAAAAAATTGAAATCATGCAGCATGTGAAAATTTTGAATCTTGTGAGAAAAGACTTTTCCATGTTTTTGGTTGGTGGGGTCTTCACCCACAGTAAATATTATCAAGAGTTTAGCGTACGCAACACGAACATCAATATTATTGAGTTTCTAAAGTGGATTCAAAGGATAAGGTAGTCTTTCACGCTTATGTTTAAGATGGGCTCCGCTAATATGGGATATATCGTTACGCATATTACTCTCCGATAATGATTCAAAATAAGGGTGACGTTCCAATGTTCGAATGGTTCTCTGTAGAAACATGAATAGCGGGGTAGCTAGTGTAGGGTAGTTGCAACTGCGCGTTTCAAAGAAAGTCATTCAGTACAATGGACGCGAATTAGGAGAATAATGATTTGGGTCAACCGATATCAATGCGAGTGTGTCAATGGTTGCAGCATCTAGTAGAATAAATATCGTGTAAAAACATCGGTTTACATCGGTCCTCAAGAGTAAGTAAAGGTGTGAACGTGAAGTAAGAGTGGGTTTCTGAAACATTGAGCGTTGGTGAATTCAAAAGAATACGTAGCTTTTCATGAGTGTGAATACGAATTGCAACTACGGTTTCGCGAGGCCTACTACGGATCAAAAGGTCGCATTATATATATGATATAATAATGTTGGGTATTTGGAACACTTTCAGTGATCCTCGGGTAGCTCGTCGCATATACGATTGATTCAACGTGCCCTTGTTTAGTAAGAAGTCAAATTACTTCCTCATACATGTTTTTAAAGGTTTGAGTCGATCATTCAATCAGTCACCATCGATTATGAAGCAGGGATTACCAATGAAAGTTTTCTAGTGAAGAAGTTATGAGAACAAGGGGCATCCATGTATTTGCAATTGTATGTCGTCTCAATGTGGATGTTGTGCAAGCTTTCCCATCAGTATGCTGCCTGTTGTATGTTGTCGATGTTTGTTGTGTAGGAGCACCTGACGGTAAGGTACAAGGTAGTGTCATCAAATAGGTTAACTAGCCGCAATACCTCAAGGCTGGAAGACCATCCAAGTCACGAGGGATAGTAAGAGAAAAGGTTCACTGGTAGTTAAATTCACAGATGAATCGAGTGTTGAAGACAAAATAGATCGTACGGGTTCAGGAAGTTGTTTCACCAACATCACGCTGTTGGGTGAAATTGTATTAGTAGTGAGGTATAAAGCGTGTGAGATCATGACGCTACTGTTAACAACAAAATCTTGACTCGTACTGATGTACCCGGGGTTACTAGTCGAGAGAGGAAAACTTCACAAGATTTCCTTGCCGAAAGGTTGGTTCCAATGATTTAGGTGTGATTGTCCATTCAAGATGTCTGGGTTTTCATCAGGTTAGAGTTTATGGAGTTGTTGCACAATTGTGTGAGCTTGAAGAATGGTTATATCGGTTAATGTCACAGGAGTAGAGTTAGGATTGCGAATAAATTAGAATCAGTTAAGAGTTAAACCACGGATCGCTCGTCGCGAGGGGAGATCTCGTCATCGGATGGTGTGAGTAATATAGTGTCTTACTGGGGTTATCATTTGCACAAACAGTCTAAAGGAGTTGATAGGTTGGAAGCCATATCTAGAAGAGATGAGAGCAGGTGAGATAGTGGAACGAACATTGATAGATATCCTTAACCATACGGTTGAGTCCCTCATACATGACAATCAATCTTATGAGGTTTTTGAAATGAAAGGTCGTATCTAGCGGGTTGCCAAGCAAAATTCCCCAGGGCTTCCATACACTGCAATTTACATTTATATGTGCACCCGTAACGGTAATTTACCTTGTATGGTCACGCTGGTTCCTCTTACTTTAGCTACCAGATTTAGTGAGGTAGTATATGATTTCCATGGGGTGAGTGTTAAGGATGTGGTCACTAACTCAGAGTTAACTGACCGGGATTTGCCAAGGAGATAAGTTTTGAGAATAAACAGCTTATTCAATTTAAAATTTACCATTGGTACGATTTGGTAAGCAAGTGGTTCAGCAGGAGTTTGGGTAGGGCATGCTACAACGCCCCCAACTTAGCTTATATAGAGTAGTTATTGCCCGACTCGATCATGAATCCATTATACATACACATATATATATATATAGAGAAAGAGATTAGTATAATAATCTTAGTCATCACATGCTTAATTCCATGCAGGTTATAAAAGTCGCATCAATGTTGAATTATCACAAAACAACTATGCAATTAAAATGCATGGTCTAAAACGACCAAGGAAAAATGGTGTCAACATTTTGGGGTAACAAGGGTAATTACAAGCGTCCCATGAAGTAACCATTCGGTTCTATATAGTGCTGCCCTACACGAGGCTAAATAGCGTTCTTACTAATGAATTTCAATAGAGTTGCTCTTGGATTGTGTTAGTGGGTGACTTACCCCAAGTAAAAACTATAACAGCTCCTATATATGCTATAAAAGGGTATGAGCATTTAGCCTAAGATATGTTGGATTATTGCCTTAGTGTCTAGACTGTCATGAACTAGATCATAAAGAGTAAACTTCCCAAGGTCGTTAAATAAAGCTATAAAGCTAATTACATTACAAGACCGTATGATAAGACCGTACGATAAGACCGTTAGGTGTAGGCAAGGTTGTTAAGAACAACCAATGTCGTAAAGGGTTAAACAAGTCTGTAAAGATGTCAGGATCCTAGACAATGGATCTTACCCAATTCATGAAGCTAGTGCGGAACTACAAGCACTTATGATTAATCATTTAAGTGTTGCTGAAGTAGCCTAGTAAAAATATGGTGAAATAGGGTTCTCAAGGGTCCTGTATACACTACACAGAGAGCATGTGCATTCTAACACATGGTACAACAATCGCCACACCAAAATTAGTAAACTTTTCCAAGTGTCCCCTTAAAGTTCGCTAAGAGCTGTTTAAGTTCGCTAAGCACAAATTAAGTTCGCTAAGATGGATGCCAAGTTCGCTAAGAAGAAACCTAAATTCGCTAAAATAAGCCAAGTTCGCTAAGAAGAATGATCAAGTTCTGTTAGAGCATATTCCTATGCTACGTTGTGTCTCGTGTATTCTATCTAGTTTAGAGAGTTTGAGTGAGTCATAGATGCAACATACCAAGGTGCCGTACCAAATGGTACGCCGTACCAATTGGTACGCCCGTACCAAATGGTATGCCAGTTGGTACGCTGGTAAGTTGCTAACTATAAATAGTTCATGTTAGAGAGAGTTCAAAGAGTTCTGTCATTCTCTATCTTTTTACTGTATGTTTTTAGTGAGTTTCTCTCTCTACATTGTAATCTCTCTAAGTGAATTAATAAAGAAAAGCTTTATTTACAGTTGTTTTTATCTGATTGATTGAATCTAGCAGTAGTAAGATCCGTTCCGTGGTTTTACAAGTGGTATCAGAGCCAGGTTTCAATCCTGGGACCTGTGGGATCAGAGCAATCCAGGTTGCTCTACTACTTTGGTTTGGTCATTTTGGAGTTTTAGAGAGAGAAAGTTATGGTTTTCTTCGTTTTTCATCTATTTTTCTCAATTCTGAGTGATTCTAAGGTCATAAATGATTTCTGAGTGTTCCTAGTGAGTTTTCGCACCTCACTGAATCAAATTCCAGTCCCAAAAGTCGAAAATTTGAAATATCCGTCGATCTCAGTTTCGTACATCGTTGGTACGCTCGAAGAACAACTGGTACGCCTTTGGTACGCTTCTGGTACGCAAGGCAATATTCATCAGTTTTCGGTACGCTGAAATCTGGTCCGGAAGACAATCTTCAAGTTTGGTCCGCGACGGTTATTCACTGGTTAGCTGACAGTTACTCCGTACCAAACTGGTAAGCTGAGGGTGGTCTGGTACGCTAAAGTCATATGGTCCGCATCTGGTACGCTGAGTTGGTTTGGTGTGCTGATTTGGTCTGGTACGTAGATTGGTACGCTGTGAAGTTTTGGTACGCTGGAAAAAAGTGTTATTCACTAAAACTGACGTAACTTGAGAACCGTTAAGAGTTACGGGAGCTAATACCAGTCAAAATGTTCGTCTCGACGAGATCTAAACTTTTACTAGTCTAACGGCTAGTACCGTTCGGTTTGACCCCCAAAATCCACTTGGAAGACCTTTGTTTTTTAGTTCGAAGTTTTGACGGTCAATTTTTAACTTCAAGATGAGCGATTTTCACGCATTTTCAGCTGCTCAAACATCGTTGCAAGATGAGCGATTTTCACGCATGAGGTAGGAACAGCACAAAAGGTTCCTAAGTTGCTACGATTGGAAGATTACTATAATTGGAGAAGTCGTTTTAAATCTTACATTTTGTCACAAGATGTTGATTGTTGGATTCCAATTGAGAAAGAATATGAGCATCCGATGATAGGTCCCAACAAGCCAAAGATGATTAGTAGTTTTGATGCGGAGGAACAAAAACTTTTTTCCAGAGAAAAGAAAACATATAGTTATCTTACAATGGCCTTACCAAAAGATCTTATGCATCAATTTAAGCAACATACAACGGCTAAGGAATTATGGGATGCTATTGCTGAAAGATGTGAGGGAAACGATCAATACAAGAAGACTCGGAAGAGAGTATTAAAGAAAGAATTCGATAATTATGGGCATTGTGAAATGAAAAGGTGTCAGATTTGATTGCAAGGTTTTCACACTTGATCAATAAACTTGATGTTGTAGGGGTCAAAAAAGATAGTGAAGAACTGAAAGAGAAGTTTCTGGAAGCATTACCCGAAAAGTGGGAAAACTATGTAATGATTGATGTTGGCTAATGATCCAAGCTATACAAATTGGACATTCAATCAACTAACTAGCAAGTTACAAGCTCGAGAGATGGAATTGATAGTCAAGAAGTCAGCATGATTCAAAATCCTGAATTGTATTTTGGAGAAAATGTTGCTACCGTGCATGCTAAAGCAAAATCTCATTCTAGTTCAAGCATTAATCCACCAACAACAACTTTTCTTGCTGGAACGTCTGAAAATACTGGTTATTCTTCGGGTTGCAGTTTTACTATTCTCGATAGATCATCAAGCAAATCTACTGCTAATCAAGCTACTGAAGATCTAGTTGTATGAGCTGGTCAGTGCAGATAAAGAACTAATTTTGAAGTTGCAAACTGAGAATAAAGAGTTGGTTAAAAGTGTTGAGAAGTGGGAGAGTGAAGCAAAAGATGTCATTGGTGATTTTGATGCTTTATTTCAGAAATCCACTGCCAAAGTCGAAGCACTGAAGCAATCTTATGATGAACTCAAGAAAGAGTTTGATGAAGTTACTGCTGCAGAAAACCAACATTGATTGGTTCATTTTGAATTACAAGACAAAGTTATCAGTTTGAAAGAAGAAAATCAATTACTGAAAAGAAATATTGAGATTCATGAGTTTAGAGTGAAGAAAATTACTCAAGAAGTGTATGGTGCCCATGATCAGATGCGACAAGAGAAGTTTGTGTCTAATAGAGCTTCGGAGCAATTGATTGATTCAGAAAAAGCGTTGGGGGAAGCTCAAAAGAAAATATCTAATTTGAATGTTGAAGTATTGGATCTTAAAAGGCAACTGAACAATTTGAAGAATTCACATTCTTTCACAAGTTACTTGTGCAAAGATGAGAATTTCAAGAAGGTTTTTGGAAGCGAAGAGCATAATCAAATTCACATCCAGTTATTCAATCTGATGCTCTAGCTGATGTTCATTCTTCTGATACAACTGGAGATTATACTGAATTTGTGTCTGCGAAATCTGAAAAGAAGAAATCAAAGCTTTCAAACAAGAAAGTGTACTCTTCAACATATATTGCACCCATATTTGTTAAATTTCTTTCTGGTGGAACTCGTGTAGTTGATAAAGTTGTTTCTGATGAGAAGATGATTGAAAAGATGAAAAAGAGTTGAATGAAGCACAAGTTGCTGCAAAGTTTGTTGAAGCTAACAGGTTAAAAGATATTAAAGCTTCCACCATGGAAAAGGGATTTGGAGGCAAACAAAAGAAGCAGGATTCATCTTAAAGTTCTCCAAAAGAGTATTCATCTGGATCTAATTCTGCACCTCAAAGTCCTTCATCTAACTGAGTGCATGCAAACAGGTTTCAAGTAATTGATGATATTTCTGATAATTCTGATTCTGATGATAGATGTGATACATTTTAGGGCAAACCACAATCTAAACAATCATAACGTTTGTGCTATCAATGTCGCCGAAAGGGACACATGGCACAGGATTGTCCTAAAAATGTCAAAAGATCTTTTTATAACAAATCTGCCAAATTTGTGGATAAATCAGGAAGAATTTTTACTGAGTCCCCACCTTCCAAACCTAAATCTAAAGAGAAATCATTTTTCAAATTTGATTCAAGTGTTAGTGGTTAATCTCCGGATGATGACTCGGTTCAAAATAAAAAATAAACATGCAGTGGCGACCTAAAGTGGTCAGCAAGGTTGCAACTAATTTTGTGGAAGACACTGGTCGACCAGAAGCTGTGTGCTTTGGGTCATTTGAGTACTAATCATTTAAATCCAGTGTGCAGGGTACTTCAAGAAGCCCTTTCGGTTACTGTGAAGTTCAAGCTTCAAGCAGTTGCTGATAGTGGAGTTTCCTGCTTAACTTAAATTGAATGTTCATCTTACAAATATTGAAAGTTTTTTCCCGAAAGCTAAAAACTGAAAGGTATCAGTATCGATTGGTCAATTTTCTTTCTTCTACATTTTTTTGTAGTTTAGGGAGAGAAAATTGAAAAACCAAAAATAGTGTCTTTGTGTTTTTGTTAAAATGAAAATCCAAAAATAATGTTTTCATTTTAAGGGGGAGAAAATGAAAAAATACAAAAACATTGGAAAACAGAAAATACAAAAACATTGAAAAAATGAGAAATTGATCCGACATATTTGGGAAATGATGGTACATTGGCTTACGTGTCAGACTCATGGATAAATTAGATGAAAAAACCATGAGATTATTGCTCGATGTACTTGGTAGGCTTGGCATTAAATTAGAAAGTATTCAGATGTGATATACATTAAAATACTAATGCTTGACCAAGTGGACAACATCTTGATGCATATCTCAAGATATCAAGAAAAAGATGAGTGAAAAATAAAATGAGAAGTCACTGTGTATACATGTGTTCATTTTGCGAAGATTTAAACTTGTTTGATTTTCTTTATTTTATCAAATGTTCGGACTTTCTCTGCGTGTCCACAAGACCTACCTGATTGTTGTTCGTTTGACGTTCTGCTTTATTTTCTTTGGTGTTTCGTATAACTCATCGGACTTTCTCTGCATGTATGGGAGTACCAACCTGATTGTTGTTGGGTTATACAATGTTAACTTGTTTTATTTTCTTATTTTGTTAAATCCGAGGCCTTATCTGCGTATCGAAAGATCGACCTTAAGGTAGACGATTTAACGTTCTTATTTTATTTGCATGGAATACAGTTGACTGTATCATAAATACATGCATTAGGTGATTAAATCACAAATGAAATCACAAAATGTGATAAGCAAATACATATCTGATTATGTCTGATGGTGTGGGGTACACTGGTCAATGCAATCTAATCAATACAATAACATATCTATATGTTATGAGTATTATTGTGCATGAGTTTAAGATGAACAAATTATATCAGCAATCAACATGACTTGTGTGTTGAAGTAATAAAAATTGAAGCGTAGTTCAGCATGTCATGACCAATATGATCCCAAGTTGTGATTTTTCTCGCAAAAGACAAATATAGTGTGTGATTCAGTATTTCATTTCTGTATTGCGTTTATGTTTCATACCTGAAAAATCCAAAAAGATTTTAGGTATGTTTTAGCATGAACTTAGAAAATCAAAAAGATTTTCGGTGTGTTTTGATGTAAAGTTTCAAAAAGCCAAAAAGATTTTGTTTCTTAGTTGTTTTCGACCGATCGATACAAGATACAAAATTATGATTTCAAAACTATATATTGGATTCTCGAAGAGAAGTTTTGCGCCAAGATTAAATTAATTTTCAAAAGAAAAAGAAAGCCACGTTTCTGTCTTCTGAAATTGCAGGTTATCTGTGTGACAAGACTCAAGCATGGTAAAAGGGGGAGTATGTATTATCTTTCACAAGTGGATCTTGATGTTCAAAAAATGTTCAAGATTGATCCGGCCATGCAAGCTCTATTTCTGACAAGATTTCAAGTTGAAGATCGAACACAGCAATGCTGAATATTGAAGACTGAAGTTTTGTTAGATAGATAGATAGCTAGATACGCTACACATCAAGGGGGAGTTTGTTAGAGCATATTCCTATGCTGCGTTGTGTCTCGTGTATTGTATCTAGTTTAGAGAGTTTCAGTGAGTCATAGTTGCAACATACCAAGGTGTCGTACCAAATGGTACGCCGTACCAATTGGTACGCCCGTACCAAATGGTATGCCAGTTGCTACGCTAGTAAGTTGCTAACTATAAATAGTTCATGTTAGAGATAGTTCAAAGAGTCCTGTCATTCTCTATCTCTTAATTGTGTGTGTTTGAGTGTGTTTCTCTCTCTACATTGTAATCTCTCTATGTGAATCAATAAAGCAAAGCTTTATTTACCGTTGTTGTTATGCGATTGATTGAATCTAGCAGTAGTAAGATCCGTTCCGTGGTTTTACAAGTTCGCTAGCTAGAAGTTCGCTAGGATCAGTTCAAGTTCGTTAAGAACAAAACTAAGTAAGCTAAGAACAAGTACCAAGTTCGCTAAGAACAAAATCCAATCAAGTTTGCTAAGGAAGGAAAAATCAAGTTCGCTAAGTGCAATCCAAGTTCGCTAAGCACAAGTTCTAGTTCGCTAAGAACAGAATGAAGTTCGCTAAGGCCAAAAGTTAAGTTCGCTAAGAGTAAAAGGGAAAGTTCTCTAACAAAATCAAATCCCTATACCGACACAAAGCAAGGAATTCTAAGTGAGGATCATCTTCGGCACACGGGGCAATACTTTTGGGAATACGTTGTAACCAAAGCTTTCAAAAACAGTTACAGTTCAGAAATTTTACTTTTAAAATGTTCTGGTACGCTGTAACCAAGGGCTCTAATACCAATCTGTCACACCCCCAATTTCCACTAACGGAGTATAACCGTGTGGGGTGTGATCCAGACCAGGATCTAAGTCTTTAGTTACAACTAAGCCATAGTTAAAGGATAAACTAGTCGTGTATTACATTTAGTAAATCAGAGTTTACATTTGCAATTCAGCGGAAGCATTAAAAGTTTACAAGGTTGCGGTTTAGCAAAAGTAATTACTAAAGTATTTGAAATACAATTCCCAAAAGGTTTTAATAAATACAAGTGTTGCTAACGCCCGTGCCTCCAAGATCCTCCAAGAAACCTGAAAAGCATTCAACAATCAAGTGTCGGCAATAGCTGGTGATTTCACAAAAGCGGCCTATACTTCACTGTGTAGACCAAGAATGTATACGAATAACGATAGACCAATTCGTAAGCTACGAGTAATATCCATACCGTTAGGTAGCTAGCCTATGCTTATGTTCACCTGAATGTTGGCATCGAGTTGACTATGCGTCACAGGTTTAGCCTGTGTGATTTTCCATCCCCGTGTCTTTCCCCAATCATGGTAGTTCTAGGCTAATATTGTTCTCAGCCCGACCGCCAGTCGGGAGGGTGAATCCTGTGCACCGCTGAGCGGGGGTGTCAATCCCTAGTAGTACTACGCAACATTACCTCGCTATTCTATATTAACGGCCCGAGAAAGTAAGGAGTTTTTGTAATTAAAATGCAATTCAGTGAATCATGTGATATTTAACGGATATACATAAAAACGGACAAAATACCTTTGTCATAGCATTGCCATCCATTACCAGATGCAACTAGTTGTGTGTTATCATCCTCAACCGGATATAACTAAAAGAAGTAGTGAAACTCACCTTAGGGTGCATTGGGACTCAACACTTGATTTTAACGGTTAGTTGTGAATGACCTATTTTGGTGGATACGGTCTAACCAAATTAGAGGTTGTCGCTAGTACGAATATAGCTTATCAACAATCAATCATGTTTTCATACAATCACTTAGGCCATAACACTTAAACATAAGTCCTAATCTAGGAGAAAAACATGGATTTAAATCCAAAGTCAAAATGCATACATATAAGCTTTAAAAGTCAAACATAGAACACTCATTTGGTGGCATGCCTAATTTACTCATTTCTTGGAGTTAACTCCTCAATTTTTTCAGGAAAAAACTACTCAATCTTTAGGGCATGTTGCAAAAAGAATCAAGTTAAAAAGTTAAGTATTCAGAAAGTTACACGCGTCGGAAGTTGACAAAATCAGTTTTTGTTGTCTTTAATACAACATTTGGAGACACGCATAATTTGCTCCACACTTAGAGTTAGGTTCTAAAATTTTACCGACATATACTTCCCAATGTTTAAAACATGTTGCAAAAAGAATTAACTCAAAAGGTTAAGAATTGAGGAAGTTATACGCCTCTGAAGTTGACCAAAAATCAGCTTTGTTGCAGAAAGTCAAAGTAGTGAAATTGAACCAAATAAATTCATAACTTAATCAAAACATGAAGTTTGGTTACCAAAACTCCCTAATCTTAGTTTTATATATAAACAAAATTTTCGTTCAATAATCCCTACAATAAAACACAAGAATCATGTCCAACCAAAAAGCAAAGTTTACTTTTAACTGAAAAATACAGCCCTACACACCTAACTTGAAGTAGCCTTTTGGATGACCACTTAAAACTAAGACATGGAAATTTACTATGGAAAAAGAATCAACTGGTTTTAATAAAAATTGAGTAAGTTATGACCTGTGCAAGATGACCCAAATTTTGGACGGAATCTGTCCAAAACGGGAATTGCAAAAATTATGCTTTTAAATGTTTTGGTCAATAATTTGATCTTCAAACTTTTTTGTATAGATTTGTAATACCATAAACAACATTCACCTAAGAATTATAGCCTTCATACCACACATATGATGATCATAGAAAATCCAAAACATGAAACTTACATATAACAACACATACACCTAAAATTCATGTTCCACTACACAAGCTTTCACCAAAGAACATTCATGGCAGAATTTTACCTCAAAAATACGGCCTTTATAACAACCAAGATCAGCCCCAAATCATAATTTAACTTAATCCAACCTAAAACATGTTTCATGAGCATACATACACTCCAAATTACACATAATCACAAGATTAACACATGCATTTAACAAATTTCAAGTTGGATATTTCTAGGGCTTACAAGATGAGAAGAAAATGGCGGATTAAAGAGGATGAGATGGAGACGAGGCTTTTCCTAGTCTTCTTGATGGTTGTATAAGCTTGGAAACCCTTAAATCTCGCTTACTTTGAAGAAAATCCAAAGAATTTGAAGGTGTGTGTGGTTGAGTATGAGAACCGTGAGGGAGGAGGAAGATGAGAGAAAAGTGGACGTGCGTGAGGGAGGAGAAGTCTTTTAGGGCAGATGTTCAAGTTTAAGGTAATTGCTCCTTTGGTCCCTGAAGTCCCAAATCATGTTTAAATGACTCAAATTGAAGAATAAGTGGGGTTTAAACCCAAAACTTGGTAAATACAAGACTAGTAATATTTCCAAGTGTTTATAACTTATTTAACATGAAATATTTAGTCGGTAAAAGTCTCGTTACCGCGTACGCACATAAAACTTAAATCGCGTACGAAACCCGTTTTTCTTACAAAATGCAATTTTTCAAGAAACATGTAAGTCACGAAATAAATTACTAAAATTAACTAGTAATTAAATATAAATACTTATGTAAACATTTAGATAATACATAGTGGCACATAATATATTAAAATAATTTATTTACATTGCGGTTTTCATTTCACACAATGTAACCAATTCAATAGTGAACAGAGACAGGCCCGGTCACGTAAACGCACGTGACACTAACATGACACGAAAAGTATAACTGGGTTGTTAACGAGACTAACGGAAATAGTTAACGATGTTAACTAGGGAAATTAGTAATTGTCACACTATCGATTGGCGCCATCAGAAATGAAGGAATTAGCAGACTGCTTTTCGTACTCGTTATGGTCACTACGAGTTTATGGTTATGCCATTTGGACTAACTAATGCTCCTGCAGTGTTCATGGATCTCATGAACAGAGTGTGCAAACCTTATTTAGACAAATCGTGATAGTATTTATCGATGACATACTTGTTTACTCATGAACAAAAGAGGAGCATGAGGAACATTTGAAATTGATTCTTGAAATGTTAAAGAAGAAGAAACTTTATGCTAAGTTCTCGAAGTGTGAGTTTTTGGTTGAGAGAAGTCCAGTTCTTGGGGCACGTTATTAATAAGAGTGGCATTCATGTGAAATCCTACAAAGATCAAAGGTATTAAGAGTTGGAATGCACCAAAATCACCAACAGAAGTTCGTCAATTTTTGGGGTTAGCCGGCTATTATAGAAGGTTCATCGAAAATTTTCTCAAATAGCTCAGCCACTAACCCAATTGACTCAGAAAGATAGGAAGTTTGAAGGGACAGAAAAACAAGAAACCGCCTTCCAAATTCTAAAACAAAATTTGTGCAGCCCTCTGATCTTATCTCTTCTAGAAGGAACCGATGGGTTCGTAGTTTATTGTGACGCATCTAGATTAGGTTTTGGATGTGTCTTAATGTAAAGGGATAAAGTTATTGCCTACGCATCCAGACAAATCAAGGTGCATGAGAGGAACTATACCACGCATGATCTGGAATTAGGAGCTATAGTATTTGCATTAAAAATATGGAGGCACTATCTGTATGGTCGAAATGTACAATTTTTACGAACCACATAAGTCTCCAGCATATATTTGATCAAAAGGAGCTTAATATGAGGCAACGCCGATGGGTGGAATTATAAACGATTATGATTGTGATATTATCTATCACCCGAGCAAAGCCAATGTAGTAGCCGACGCCTTGAGCCGGAAGGAGCGTGATACGCCAAGACGTGTGCGAGCAATGGAAATGATGATTCAGTCAAGTTTTGTCTGACACATCCTTAGTGCACAATAGGAAGCACTCAAAGACGCCAATTTAAGGAATGAAGACCGTCATGGAATGATCAAGGATTTGTCGACAACCAATGATATCAGATATTTTATGGGTCGTATTTGGATACCGATTTTGGGCAAGTTACATGAGCTGATTTTGGAAGAGACTCACAAATCTAAGTACTCCATCCACCCAGGATCAGATAAGATGTATAAAGATGTCAAGAAACATTACTGGTGGCCCAACATGAAGCGTGACATAGCAGCTTATGTGAGTAAGTGTTCCAAGTGTGCCAGAGTTAAGGCGGAACATCAAAAGCCATCTGGTCTGTTGATACAACCAGAAATTCCGCAGTGGAAGGAGTGAATCGCTATGGATTTCATCACAAAGTTACCCTGAACATCCCGTAAGCATGACTCTATTTGGGTAATTATTGATTGACTGACGAAATCCGCTAACTTCCTCCCAGTTAGAGAAACTGACTCAATGGAAAAGCTCGCTAAGCTATACATCAAGGAAATAATAGCACATCATGGAGTGCCAGTTTCTATTATCTTGGACAGAGATGCCCATTTTACATCAAGATTTTGGAAGTCCTTGAATGAGGAACTGGCCACTAGCTTGGATTTAAGCACTGCATATCACCCACAAACTGATGGCCAAAGTGAAAGGACCTTTCAGACATTGGAAGACATGCTTCGAGCATGTGTGATCGATTTTGGTGGTAATTGGGACACTCACCTATTGTTAGCTGAATTTTCGTAATTAACAATTATCATGCTAGCATTAAGGCTGCACCTTTTAAGGCTTTGTACTGCAACAAGTGTCGATCGCCTCTATGCTCGGCCGAAAACGGAGAAAAGAAATTAACTGGCCCAGAGATCATCCAAGAGAAAACTGATAAAATCTCGATAATTAAGAAACACTTGGAAACTGCTAGGGCAATGCAAAAGAGTTATACTGACATTCAAAGAAAACCTTTAGAATTCAAAGTTGGGGATAAGGTGTTTTTGAAGGTTTCACCCTTTAAGGGTGTTTTTAGATTCGGTAAGCACGAGAAGCTTAGTCCGCGATTTATAGGACCCATTGAATTTTTGAGACGAGTGGGTCCAGTGGCTTATCGTTTGAAGTTGCCAGGAAAAATCAGTGGCATTCACAATGTGTTCCACGTGTCGAACTTAAGAAAGTGTCTCTCAGACGAGACACTAGTTATACCATCAAAGGACGTTCGAATTGACAACAAATTGCACTTTGTTGAGGAACCATTGGAAATTGAAGACTGGAAAGTCCAGAAACTCAGACGGAGTAAGATTAAATTAGTGAAAGTTAGATGGAACTCAAAACGCAGACCTGAGTATACTTGGGAACGAGCTGATCAAATGAAGAAGAAATACCCTCATCTATTTTCCTCAGATAAAAATTCAAAAATTTCAGGACGCAATTTCTTAAAGTAGGTGCGAATGTGACACCTGACGTGTCAGGTTAAAATATTCGTACCATAAGTGATGAATTTATATACAAATATATACACGCATATGCATACCGCGTTATACCAGTGCTTTACCTATTTATAACCTAATGCTGATATATATATAGCATGGTGCTTACACGTTGCAGCGGCGACAGTTTATAGCACATTATTCGTGATTTGTTAGAGCGTTATGGTGGCGCAACAATTTACAACGTGATATTTGTTAATGTTAGCATGATGCGGCATGATGACAATTTATAATGTTGTACATGCGTGTTCGGCGACGGAAATAACCAACGTGGTACTTTTTTTAGTTTATCAATCATCTTGTGATATATTGTATTTGCGATGCTTTTTTTGTTAGTTTATCAATCCTCTAGGTTTTGAACTAACTGAGCGGAAGTTAACATTTTAACTCATTAGAATCACGGGTTTGAACTAATTGCTCGGGTCTTAACACTTTAATTCGTTAAAATCGCCAAGAAAGGCTCAACTTGGTTCATTTACAACCCTAGTATGATGAGACGTTTTTTCTGAACACAAGGTCACCACTTTAAGGTGTTCTGTACAATTGTCATAACTTTAATGGGGTGCATAAATGTTGCCCCATATGCATAAGATGTTATACATTGCTTTTCAATCCATCCAACTTGTTTTAAAATAGGTCTCTTTTTTAAGCTTCAACATAATATAACAAAAGTAAAAGTGTTATGTACTGATTTTAATTTTAAAGAATTAGTTACAACTTTAATCAAATAATCATTAATTTCACGAGGGCATTTATATATTTCTCCTTTTAGAAGCCATTTAATTACATATTTACCCAAGTAAAAAGTCAATTACATATTTCTATTTCTTTAATTACATATTTTCCAAATTCATTAACACTTATTACATTACTATATTACCACCGATGGCCTTGTAGTCTAATGGTATGGTGATTGCCCCTTCACATAAGTGGTAAGGGTTCAAATCCTTGCAAATGCAAGATGTGGTGATATTCGATGGAAAATTTGTTGTTCAAAAAAATAATAATAAAAGACTATTTTACCCTTATTAACATTTATAAATTTCCTCTTTCTAATATCATTAACTACATATATCCCCCAAGCCAAAAAATAAATTATATATTTCCCCTTTAATTTTATGTCACTTTTTTATACCTTTAGTTAAAAGTTAAAATTAATTTATCAAATGACTTTCTCAAATTCTCAAAGTTTAACTTATTCATTTGGAAGTATCCTTGCCTAAGTAAACTGGTACAGTAGTTGGAGAACTAATCGAAGGAAATTCTCTAAGTTGTATGGATTTTATTTTCAAATACCTTTTAAACATGACGGTAGCATTATGTTAGTAGTCAAAACCCTTGTTATATCTAATCATGGTTTGCATAATTATTATCTACTCTTCTAATCAAACTCCACTCAAGATTCTTTAATTGTTGAATGAAAAGTACTATATGAAGACAAACCGATAATCCTATATGGGAAGTGGGTTCGTAACTGCCTCCTTTGAACACTCTTAGGAAGAAAAGTAGGCTCATTTTTCACTCACAGAGCCATGGTTAGGTGATGGTTATAGTATGGATGGTTCAAACACAATATTAGCATCGAAAGATAACCATATATTTGACTTTTTTCAATCACAGAGCCATGGTTAAGTGATGGGTTATTGCAGGGGCTCGATGCAGACCCAAAGATTGCCATTTGATATTGGACCCCATGGTAGAGTTAAGTGTTCATGCAAAAGACGCAAATTCCTTTTGGCAGACAATTAAATGATTTTTTTAAAGCCATTCATTCATTCACCACCAAAAAAAAAACTCCAAACATACATAAGTAAATAAAGACACTTACATAAACCAACACCAACAACAAAAACAAAATCACCCATGCAGTGGGAACCTCCCCCAACATATGTAGCTTAGCCCAGAAACAAGTCCATTCTTCAATTTCTTTCATAATCACTCCACATGACTAACAGATTCGCTTGATTCGTCTTCTTCCTCTCTTGGTTCCCCTCCATATGTTTATGGGCCTGCAAGTAATCGAATATGAAAAAAACAATAATGGGTCCAAATCTAATCAGCCATAAGACAATAACAGAACACGTACTCTACCGTCTCCAGCTTAACATGTTGCAAGCATTCAACACTTAAAAACTGAATTGTATTGTCTATAAACGCACAATGGTGTGAAATGAGATCACTTGCAGCTAGCAATTCTTTAAGATTTTCCATCCTCCTAGCAACAGGAGGAAATCTGCTTATTCTTTTTCCTTTTTCCTTGCAGTAAGCAAATCTTTATCAAAGACATAGAAATCTATTAAAAAAACCTACCCCATGTAGCACCTATTGAGCAATTAAGTCTTGCCCCTTTAAAATCCGATTAAATTATGGTTTACCTTCATCACAGATGAAGAACATGAACAACCAAAATGAGATTTAGTCTTTTGTGATGACGACTCTTTCGAACAACAACAACGTAGTTGCAATAACGCTCCTGGTTAAGCAATGGTAGACGGACATGATGATTTCAGAATGTAAACTTACAAAAATAAGCCACAAATCGGAACACCAAAATATAAAATTTGAAGTCAATTACTGGGGATTGGCGAAGTGTGAGAAAGTAACATACCATCAATCAGTTTTCATCATCGCCACACCACAAACCACTTAGAGAAAGATATAATCGCAAGTAAAAAAAGAGAGGGACCAAAACACACACATACAACATATTTATCATATTTATTACACAAAGAACAAAAGAAAACCATAATCATATAAAGAAACATAATATCAAAACAATTAATATATAAAAAAAATAAGATCCCGAGGGATAAGTGTGGGGAAGATCGCGAGGGATTCGAAGACTTTGTTGACGAAGTTGAGGTAGATAACCCATTATGAAAACCTAGTGAGGTAGTGGCTGAAGATGAAGGAGAGGTTTTGATGGTTGTAACTGAAAGTATGAAAGCCACACTTGGGGATTTAGTTGAAGTTAGTGAGGATCCCGGGTTTACTCCAATTGGTGGTAGTTACTGTTGAGAACGACTAGAGTTTGAGTTTTCTAAGACGAATTCGATTTCTTCTGGGTCAATTTAAGCATTGGAAACTTAAAGAGTTGTTGGATTTGACGAGCTTTGTTAGTTGGGCAGTTAAGAGAGAAGGTTTGGAGCATAAAATGAGAAATCGGGTAATTAATGGTGATATGTTAGTTAGGATGTGAAATCTATGCCCCCGGATTATAGAATCGGAGGGTGTTCAGTGGTTTGGAGCTGAAATGTTATAGTGTCCGGGTTGTTAAGTTTGTATCTTTGGTTTGATTTTGCATTTTTGTGTTTTCGTGCATTTTTTGTTTTGTGTTTTTTGGTGTTTTCAGGAAGTTCCAGTGGTTCAATATCATAAAATTGTCTTTGAAGAGTTTCCAGGTATGTTATGATGATAATGGTGCAGGTTTGTAGAAAAGTTTTGGTTTTAATGGAGATTTGGTAAAAAGAGATAGACGATTTTTTGACTAAAAATCGAACCTGGATCCCTGGAAATATCGTTCCAGGCTTATCGCCTGGAGTACTTATTTCTCCAAGCAATACGCTTGGAGAGGTCCTCCGCCGGCTAAAATGTGTTCTAGGTGTATCGCCTGGTAAGACAAATCCCTTAGGCGATACACTTAGAGGGTGAGCAGAAATGTTTTTATCAAATTTCTAATTTAATTTTTGTTCACTAATTTTGTTTCACGCCAGTTGCAATTCATATTTTGAATCTTTGAATTTCTAGGTAATCACGTTTCAATTGGTTTTATTATATTTTGGTTCTCAATTTGTTTTATTCTTCGTGATTAGCCGTTTTTTCAAGTCGTGTCTTTGTGTTTTGTTTTTGTCTTGCAGGTTCGATGATATTCACACGTTGACGCTCATGGAATTCAATGGAGGGTCGTGAGAACAAACTTGCCTTTATTTATCCAAATCATTTTAAGGGAAGTTTGTTCTATTATTTATTTATTTTATTTTACCTTTTTAAATTTTATTTTTCTTTTTAGGGTGCTTTATTTTTGTTTTAGTTTATTCTCATTGGGACAATATGTCGTTTAAGTGTGGGGGATAGGAAGACTTGTGTAAATGCGTGAGCGTCGGATCGTCTACTCGGTCGTGATGAAAACAATGTAAACGTAGAACACAAGAGTAAATATAAAGGAACTTGTATTACACAGAAAACACACACAGAAGATATGGCCAGTAGTCGTGAATTCTAAACAAGACAAGCTATTTATAGTTGAACTTCGACATGCAAAACTATGACCATCCGAACTGCTAGTTTGGACAAGTTCGTGTGAGTCCGAACTGGCAGTTCTCCTCTAGTTCGGATTATCACAATCTTGCATCTTTGTCTTGTATTTGATACTTCACATGACGACCTAGAATTATGCATCAACAAACTCCCCCTCAACATGTGTAGTATCAACTTTTACATTAACTTGTATCTTCAATCAAACTCTTCCTCAACTTGATGATGAGTCTGTTCTCGAATACTTGACATTTAAGCGTGTGTAAATTTTTTATCAACATCTTAAGAAGACTTGAATTTGTGATAATTTCCTTCCACTGAGAAACCTGCCAACATAAATAATCTTGGCGGAAAACGTGGCTTCGAGACTCCAAGATATTTTGATTTTGAAAATGATATCGTATTCCATGTTGATCAATCGAAAAGAAATAAGAAATAAAATCTTTTTGATTTTTCAAAACTTTATATCAAAAACACCTAAAATCTTTTTGATATTTTATGATATTGGAAAAATAATGCAATACAAAATCAGACATTATTTTTGTCTTTTGTGAGAAAGATCACAACTTGGGATCATATTGAACATAACATGCTGAACTTAACTTCACTTTTGATTATTGTAGCACATAGCCATATCGATTGCAGATATAATTTGTCCAACATTAAACTCAGGCAGAATCATACGCATAGCATCTAGATATGTTAAGGTATTGATTAGATTTGCATTGACTAGTGTACCCCACACTATCAAACATACTCATATATACTTTTCTTATCACACTTTGTGATTTCACTTGTGTTTTAACACATAATGATTGTATACATGATATAGTCAACTGTGTTCCATGCAAAAAGAAATAAGAACGTTAAATAATCTACCTTAAGGTCGATCTTTCGATACACAGATAAGGCCTCAGATTTAACAAAATAAGAAAATAAAACAAGTTGAAATTGTATAACTCAACAACAATCGGGTCGGTACTCCCGTACACGCAGAGAATGTAAGGAATATTGCGCTTGGAAGATTTCTGGCTGAATGCCAATTTTGTTATGTTCCGGCTGAAGTTGAAGTTGAAGCGGAATTCTCACTTCAAGCGGAATTGGCTGTTCAAGCGGAAAGAAGCAGTTTTGTCCTTTAGCGAATATTCCGGGTGAACTCAATTATCCACCAGATAATGAGTTCAACCGGACTTTTCCTGAGATGTCTTTTCAGCAAGTCCAATCCTGCAAAAGCTTCTCGTATGCTTCTATATCTGATTCATGCCGCTCTCCTAAAGTAGTATGTTGCTGCAAACACGCAAGATATTCCAATTATCGATGTTTATTCTTTTGGTAGTTTGTATTTGACTTTATTGTTTACGGTCTAGATTAGATCGCATGAGATCAATGGCTGTCATTGATCTCATTAGCACAATATATAGCTTAGTTAGCTCTTAGTTTACATATCATCTGTTCTTGAACAACTTGTAATAGTGTAGATTTGAGTTAATGCAAATAGTGTCGAGTATTTGATACTTCGCTGTTACTATCTTTCTGCAAATCAAGCTTTTACATTATACACAAGAACTAAATATCGCTTAAGTAAAGAGAAATATAACTTAAATTCCGCAGGGTCATATTTGCAAGTAAAGGGCTTTGTTTTAGTTTAACTCTAACTAATAACGATCCTGCAAGTGGTATCAGAGCTTTGACTCTCACTTTGAAGACTTTCAGTGCTTCAAAGTTGATACTTTACTTGCCTACTTTACAAGCTTTGTTGTTTCTTCTTTCAAAAGTTTTAAGAAATGAGTGATTTTAGTCTAAGTTGTCCAAATGGTTCTTCCAACAAACTACCAATGTTCACTCCAGATGACTTTGGTACCTGGAAACTCAGGATGGAAGGTTTTGTTAGGATTTTGGACCGCCGTATTTGGAAATCTTTTACTGAAGGACCTTACTCACCCTTGGTTTCATCTGCTGATGATGCAGAAGTCAAGATACCAAAACCACTAGATAAATATGTTGAATCTGATTATACTACTCTCGAATTTGACCATAAGGCATATTGGACTCTACAGGCAGCACTTCCTAACTCCATCTTAAGTGGGTTCAAAGGATATAAAACTGCTTTTGACATGTGGAATGCCTTAAGTGAAATATATGAAGGAACCAGTGAGGTAAAAGAAAACAAAAAGATGTTTTAAAACAGACGTATGAAAACTTTACTTTTAAATCTGGTGAAACAATGACAAACTAGTACTTATGATTTGTTTCTTTGCTTGATGAACTCCAAAAGATAGATGTAAAACTAGACCAGGTAGATGTAAACAGAAAGTTCCTACGTTCTCTGCCTTTTGGGTGGACAGTTTACACAGTAAGCATCAGGGAATGCAAAAACTTGAAAAAGATGAGACTCAGTGAACTTCATGGCATACTCAGTGCCTATGAAATGGAACTAGATCTTAAACAAAACTCATCATCTGAGTCAACTCAACTGTTTTCATCTGCACCAATAACTACTGATTTTAACAGTCAAAGGTCTTCAAACTCATCATCATATCAGTCACCTATTGTCAGTTTCCCCGAGACACCAAGGTGTCAAGAAAGTTTTTCAAACACGTTTGAAAACTCTCACAATGCTCATGTAGCAACTGACTCTTACCAAGGCTTCATACCTGAAGATCTTGAGTGTATAGGTGCTGATGATTTGGAGGAAATGGACATAATGACTCAACTTGCTATGGTGTCTGTCAGAGCTCAATGGTTTTACAAAAGAACTAGTAGAACCTACAAGGGAGCAAAAGGTGCTCACGTAGGCCTTGACAAAAGCAAGGTGAAGTGCTATAACTGTCACCAACTTGGTCACTTCGCAAGGGAGTGTTCTCAACCAAGAAGAGAAGGACAGAGCCAGAATCATGTCCAAGTGAAAAATCAAGGAGGAAGCAACTCTAACAACAACAATTCTGGTAACAACTCAGGTTCTCACCCCACCCCACCAAAGCCAAACGGAAGTTAAAACCACCAGAATGTGGTAGCTACTGTTACAAATCAAACCTCATGTGTTGAATGGGAAGATTTCGTTGCTGAGTTTGAGCCTATCAACCATGCTTTGATGGCCAAACAAGACTCCACCTCAGATCAGGTAAACTTTATCCCTGAGAAAGTCTTAGAAAACCTATGCAGCCCTGCCTGCATAGAACAAGTGGCAAAGTACCGAAATCACAACACTGATTTGATTGATGAAGTTTCAAACCTAAATGAGTTCAAGGAATGCTTTAAGAAAACTGAATCATCATACATTTCAAAAATTGAAAATTTACCCAAAGAGTATGAACAGTTAAAACAAACCAACTCAGTGCTTGAAACACAACTTGATGACTTGTTGTCAAAGCTTGAGAAATCAAGAAATGAAACCAAAGATGCTAAGGCTGAGGTTGATGTTCTTGAGATCAAGCTAAAAGATGCCTTGTTCAAGCTAATAGAAAGGTTGAGAAGTTGTGGATGGGAGGGATGTATGGAAAAGCAGGTGTTGGGTATAACAATGTTGAACCACCAATTGAATACTCACCTGTAATCAAACCAATTGAAGCTTTAAAATCAGAATGTAAAGTCAGTCTCACAGTTGATGACATCTCATCACAATCAAGTTCCGAAAACACTGTTGAGTCTAAGAAAACTGAAGTCACTGTTGCAAGCACCTCTGCATCAGCTGACCAATCAAACATTTTGAAACCATCAATTGCTATTCCACCACCAACAGTTTATGAACCAAAGGATTCAAAAGTTGGAGGGAAACAACCTGAGAAACCAAAGGGAAGTCAAACTCAAAGGCTTGGTAAACTCACTTTCAACCAAGTAACCAAGCATGAGTCTCCTAGAATATTTGAAACAAAAATGGTTGAATGCATGTGCTGTGGTGAACAGGGTCACCTAGCTGCCGTATGTTAGTTCAATCCAATGAGTAAAGTTAAACCATTTTTGAAACCAAAACCTGTTTTGCAACCAAAAGCTAATTTTCAAAAGAAACTCACATGAAGAATTTCACATGTGAAAAGACACAAAATGAAGCATTTTGGATCTGAATCCAACAGGGTCTTAATTGGCAATAATAAAAATGGAAGTTTCTCTGTTTTAAGGCAAAATCGTTTTCCGGCTGAAGTTCAAGCGGAGCATTTTTCCGCTCGAACTCAAGTTGAACCGGAAAACAAAATTCAACCCAGATCAGCCACTGCTCCAAAGCAGAGACCACATGTACACTTTGCTGATGGGTTTGAGCATTTTGATGCTCAAGGAAGAAGAAATACCTCTAGAGGAAAGACCATTTCTAGAGAAAACTTTTCAAGAAGCAAAATGTCTAACCAACCTGAAATTGTTTTTGCTACTAGTTCAAGTGGAAGTTACTGTGTTCCACCTCAGGGGGAGAGTTCAAATCAAAGCAAACACTTTCCTCAAAGATTTTCAAATTCTCATGAAAGAACTAAGTTGGTTAACCAAGGAAATGAAAAATCAAAGAAAATAACCAACAAGCAAAGAAAATTTAAGGAGTACAGGGAATGAAAAATTGCTGAAAGGAAAAACAACAAAGGTGAAGGATTTAGTCAAACAAGTTGTCACACCCACAAATTTCCACTAACGAAGTATAACCGTGTGGGATGTAATCCAGACCAGGATCCAAAACTTTAGTTACAACCGAGTCATGAAAGCAAATTGACATATCATAAAATAGGTTTTACAAAATAAGCATGGTTTAGTTAAATAGTTCAGCGGAAGCACATCAACAGGCTTACAAATTTAGTTTGGCACGATGCGTGAATTAAATGTTCAAAATACATATTCTCCAAAAGTTTAGAAGTCAAGTGTACTGCCGCCATCCGTGCCATCCATGATCCACCTAATGACCTGAAAAGTAATCAACAATCAAGTGTCAGCCAAGGCTGGTGAGTTCACTAATACAGTCTACACAACTCCATGTAGACCAACATGCATACGAACAGAAAAGTATCAATTCGTAAGTAAATTATACAATGTGCAAGTATTATCCGTATCAATAGGTAGCTAGCCTATGCTTATGTTCGCCTGAACGTTCGCGACCAAAGCTGACAAATGTATCACATGCATAACCTATGTAATTTTGCCTTCCCCACATCTTTCCCGGTCACGGTAGTCCTAGGCTAATATTGGTCTCAGTCCGACCGCCAGTCGGGAGGGTGCATCCTATACACCGCTGAGTGGGGGTGTCAATTCCCAGTAGTACTACTCAACATTACCTCGCTATTCTATATTAATGGCCCGACAAAGTAAGGACATTTGATATTAAAAGCAATTCAGTGAAACATGTGATATATGGTGGATAACTACTTAAGTAAAGAAATACCTTTACCGTGTTGTTGCCATCCTTTACCGGATGCAACTAAAATAGTAAGTGAAACTCACCTTAGGGTGCACTGGTACGCGGCACTTGGTTCAGCAGGTTGGTCAAAGTCAAACCAATTAGGGTAAATATGGCCTAATCAAATTAGAAGGTGTCCCTAGGACGAAAAGTAACACATAAGCATCTAAGCATGTTTGATGTGGTCATACAAGTCACATAATGCACATACAAGTCCCAACTTGGGAGAAAATCAAGTAATTCCAACTTAAGTCAAAGTTGACCCAGAAAGTCAAACTTCAAGCACCTAACTAGTGACATAGCTAAAATCCACAATACTTGGAATTAACTGCTTAAATTTTACAGGCATATACTATACATCAATTGGGATTTGTTTAAAAAAGAATGAAGTAAAAAACTTTGAGAAACGAAGAAGTTATGCACATCGGAAGTTGGCACTTTTTGACATTTAGCAAACTAGTTAAAGGAAATGAAAACTTGCATAACTCATTCAAAATTTGGAATTCATGAACCAAACTTTCTAGACCTTACTTTCAATATATATTCCTCATTTACAGATAGCAAACTCATCAATAAAACAAGATTAGCATGCCCAACAAATTTGAAAAGTCTACTTTTCACTAAACTGGACAGCTTTGAGTACTCAACTTGAAGCAGTGTTTTGAATGACTAAACGAAGGTTTAAGAAAGTGTGAGGGTAGCCTATTTAAAGCTAAGACAAAATAATTTACTAGGTAAAAAGAATCAACTGATTTCGATAAAAATTGAGCAAGTTATGACTGCTGCAAGTTGACCAAAAATTCTGGTCAAAGCTGTCAAAAATCTTAAGTCTGCAAATGTTTAGGATTTCAATTTCTGTGTTACCATTAGATCATCTAACACCTACTAACAAGTTTCTAACCATAATAACATGAAATTTCTGTCATGAACAAGATCATATCAAAATCATAACTAAATGTGAACATGTGGCTAGCATACAAGAGCATAAACACCAAAATTTCATAACCAAACACTCACTTAACCTCAAGAACACATTGAGCATAAATTTGGGGCAAATTTCCAGATCTAGAACTCTCAAAAATTCTGACCTAAATCAAGAGTTATCATAACTTAACCTAAATCAAGTTTCATGAGCATACAAACACTCCATTTAGCACATAAACACATAAAAACACACATGCAACATATAAATTTCGAATTTCACAAGTTAGGGCTTACTAGTTGGAAGAAGAAATCGCGAGTAGGAAGATAAGAGGAGAATAGGAGAAGATGAAGCTGGCTCGAGTGTTCTAGTAGCTTGATTGAGCTTCGAAACTCCAAATCTTGCTCCAAGATGCTTGATTTCGCGAAACTTGCAAGTGTGTGTGTGTGTGCGTGAGCGTGAAGAAGAGAGGGAGAGATGGAGCTGATGAAGTCATGAGAAATGAGGGGGGGGGGGGGGAGGAGGAAGAAAATGCAGATTTTCTTTAATTAAAAGTTACACATTTGGCCCCTCAGGTTTCTTTTATACATATAAGGCATAAAAACTCATTTAAGTGGGTTTTTACTGAAAAGTTGTAAAGTAAAAATTCTAAAAATGTTTTTATTTGTTTTTAACTTATTTAACATGGAAGATTTTGTCGGGTTAAATAAATTTAATGTTTACACATAAAATTTTCAGTTTACGCGCGAAGTCTAGTTTTACCCGAAAATGCGAAATTTTCAAATAACACATAAAGTTACAAAACGAATTTACAAACCAAGTTACTAGCATCAATTAGCAAATAAACATGAACAAATATATAATCATTCAAATAACGGGTCCCGGGTTCGTTAACGGAACTAACAGAACTAACAGAAAAGTTAACGGAGTTAACTTGGGAGGTTACAGTTGTCACAGCCTCCCCATGTTAAGGAATTTTCGTCCCGAAAATTAGTTAGTACCTTGGGTTGATGCGGAGGCTTGATCGAATAGGTGGGGATACTTTTTTCTCATCTGGTCTTCACGTTCCCACATGAACTCCAGTCCACGCTTTGAATGCCATCTGACTTTGACGATAGGAATCTTACTTCTTTTTAATGCTTTTTCTTCGCGTCCCATTATTTCAACAGATGTTCTATAAATCGGAGTTGTTCGTCGATGTGGAGCTCCTCGACGAAACTCGTTACTATGAGTCAGAAAAACCAATAGAAAGTGATTTAGGAACAGATTTAACATGAAACACTCGATAGAATTGATAAACAACGCGAAAACAAACTCGAGAAACACGAAAAACGCTTCAAAAATCCAAAAATAGCAACCACAGATCAGTAGAGTGAACCGGAAAGCTCTGATACCACTTGAAATTGCGTGAGCATCGGATCGTCTACTCGATCTAGCTAAACGGACATCGAAACGTAATTAACCGATTGATTTATTGATCAATGAAGAACAATTACAATCAGTAAACACTCAGATACAGACTAAGAGAATACACACTCAGAAACACACACTTAACAGATCTCTCACGCTCAGAACTCTACAATTACAAAGACCAAACATCTGTATATACTAGCTGGTCCGAGCTTCGGCCGAACCTCAGGTTCGGCCAGTCTGAACTTCAGGTTCGGACCTAGTTCGGCCAGACCTAGATTATCTTGATCTTGTACATTAACTGATACTTCACACGACGCACATATCAGGTATCAACACATGAACAATACATTCTAAGTTGTAACAAGGTAGTAACAATGTTAGGAACAATACATTAACTGATACTTCACACGACAGCTTTGAGTACTCAACTTGCAGCAGTGTTTTGAGTGACTAAACGAAGGTTTAAGAAAGTGTGAGGGTAGCCTATTTAAAGCTTAGACATAATACTTTACTAGGGAAAAAGAATCAACTGATTTCGATAAAAATTGAGCAAGTTATGACTGCTGCAAGTTGACCAAAAATTCTGGTCAAAGCTGTCAAAAATCTTAAGTCTGCAAATGTTTAGGATTTCAATTTCTATGTTACCATTAGATCATCTAACACCTACTAACAAGTTTCTAACCATAATAACATGAAATTTCTGTCATGAACAAGATCATATCAAAATCATAACAAAATGTGAACATGTGGCTAGCATATAAGAGCATAAACACCCAAATTTCATAACCAAACACTCACTTAACCTCAAGAACACATTGAGCATAAATTTGGGGCAAATTTCCATATCTAGAACTCTCAAAAATTCTGACCTAAATCAAGAGTTATCATAACTTAACCTAAATCAAGTTTCATGAGCATACAAACACTCCATTTAGCACATAAACACATAAAAACACACATGCAACCTATAAATTTCGAATTTCACAAGTTAGGGCTTACTAGTTGGAAGAAGAAATCACGAGTAGGAGGAGAAGAGGAGAAGATGAAGCTGGCTCGAGTGTTCTAGTAGCTTGATTGAGCTTCCAAACTCCAAATCTTGCTCCAAGATGCTTGATTTCGCGAAACTTGCAAGTGTGTGTGTGTGTGTGCGTGAACGTGAAGAAGAGAGGGAGAAATGGAGCTGATGAAGTCATGAGAAATGAGGGGGGGGGGGGGAGGAGGAAGAAATTGCAGATTTTCTTTAATTAAAAGTTACACATTTGGCCCCTCAGGTTTCTTTTAAACATATAAGGCATAAAAACTCATTTAAGTGGGTTTTTACTAAAAAGTTGTAAAGTAAAAATTCTAAAAATGTTTTTATTTGTTTTTAACTTATTTAATATGCAAGATTTTGTCGAGTTACATAAATTTAATGTTTACACATAAAATTTTCAATTTATGCGCGAAGTCCAGTTTTACCCGAAAACGCGAAATTTTCAAATAACACATAAAGTTACGAAACGAATTTACAAACCAAGTTACTAGCATTAATTAGCAAATAAACATGAAAAAATATATAATCATTCAAATAACGGGTTCCGAGTTCGTTAACGGAACTAACGGAACTAACGGAAAAGTTAACGGAGTTAACTTGGGAGGTTGCAGTTGTCACACAAGTACTCAATATGAGAACTTCAGTTTTGACAATGATGATCTGCTTAATGAAGCTCCAGTTTTAAATACTTTAGTAGTCAAGGAGTATAAGTATAATGATGCTTATGACAGACCCAAGACCACTCAGGCTTGGGTCCCCTATAGAAATTAATCATTTCTGATATGTGTAGGTGCAAAATAAATGCCAAAATAGCCTATGGGTAGTTGACAGTGGATGCACTTGCCACATGACAGGGAATAAGCAAATTCTTGAAAATACAAAAAGAATCAATGGAGGACCAGTTGCCTTTGGAAGCTCAAAAGGCCATATCATAGCACAAGGTGATGTGACAAATGGACTGGTAAAATTTGACAGAGTCAATTTTGTTGATACATTGACTTTCAATTTGCTTAGTGTCTCACAAATGTGTGACAAGAATTTGAATTTGTTGTTTAATGAGAAAGAGGCCATAGTCCTCAAAACTAGTGTCAAAATTCTTGATGAACTAATAATGCTTAAGGCACCCAGGAGAGATGGATTGTTCATTTTGGATATGTCAGTTGCAACACCCTCATGTGGCACTGCCTGCTTTGTATCCAAAGCCTCTGTTAATGAAAGTGATTTGTGGCATAGGAGCTTAGGTCATGTGAACTACAAAAACATGAATAGAAATGTGAATCTTGGCTTGGTTAAGGGTCTTCCTAACAAACATTTTGCATGTTCTGAAAACTGTGTGCCATGTCTCAAGGGCAAGCAACACAGAACCTCCTTTAAGCCAAAAGTTGAATCTTCTATTTCAAAACCTCTAGAGCTGTTGCACATGGATCTTTTTGGCCCAACTAGAGTAATGAGTTTAGGGAAAAGGTCATACTGTTTTGTAATAATTGATGATTTTTCTAGATATACTTGGGTTTTCTTTCTTAAAACAAAACATGAAACTGCTGAATTGTTGAAAACACTTGTGATAAATTTAGAAAATCAATCCAATCTTAAAGTCAAAACAATTAGGTGTGACAATGGCACAGAGTTCAAAAATCATGTTTTGAATACATTTTGTGAGGAGAAGGGAATTGTGAGACAATTCAGTGCTTCTAGAACTCCACAGCAAAACGGTGTTGCTGAAAGGAGAAATAGGACATTGATTGAAGCCGCTAGATCCATGCTAGCAGACTCCAAGCTCCCTGTGATATTTTGGGCAGAAGCAGTGAACACTGCCTGTTATGTCCAAAACAGGATTTTAATTGTCAAGGGGAAAAACAAGACACCTTATGAGCTTTGGAGAAAAAGAAAGCCAAACATTTATTACTTTGAGCCATTTGGTTGTCCTGTTACAATATTAATAACCAATGAGTCATTGCCCAAATTTGCTAAAAAGGCAGATGAGGGATATTTTGTTGGATACTCAGGAGTGTCAAAAGCATACAGAGTGTACAACAAGAGAACCAAAATTATTGAGGAAACTATAAATGTATGTTTTAATGAAAAATCTACCAACAATTTTGAATCTCAACCCACTTGGTTATTTGATATTGACGCACTAACCACTGCTTTCAACATAATTGTTGATAAGCCTACGAGATCTCTAGTGCAGGAACATAACTTATATAGGTCTGCTGATGAACATTGGAAGAGCAACTCTGCTGGAACTGAGAAGCAAAACTTCTTCTCTTCAATGAGCATCAAACCTATCTTGCTAGGCAATGGAAAGGAACCTTCTGAAATAATTCAAATTGGTTCCGGTCGAAGTTCAAACGGAAATTTCTCCGGCTGACGTTCAAACGGAAATTTCTCCGGCTCAAGTTCAACCGGAAAACTTTATTTCAGAAACTGTTGAGAACAATGATTCCGGATCAACTGAACCTAAAAATCCAAATGATTAATTCAGTTTCGAACATCTGACCCACATTTCATAGGATAGTTCTCACAATACAGTTGAAAGTTCAAATCCCGTTTCACAAATTGCTGATATTGAGCTTGATCACAAACTTCCTCAGCTCAATATACCCTCAAATGGAAGAAGCCATGAGTTCCCTATGTTTCTAGACAGAAAAATCAACAGAGATCATCCAGTGAGAAACATTATTGGAGAAGTGTCAGCACCTGTGTTGACAAGGAGTAGATCTGCTAATGCGAACATTTGTTTGCATGCTACATTTTTATCTCAAGAAGTGCCTAAGAAGGTAACAGAAGCCTTGGAAGACAACAATTGGGTAGAGGCAATGCAGGAAGAGCTATTTCAGATCAATAAGCAGAAAGTTTGGGAATTGGTAGATCTGCCTGATGGAGCAGAACCAATTGGCACAAAGTGGGTTTTCAGAAATAAGAAAGATGACAGGTGAATTGTGTAAGGAACTTCAGTTTTGAAGTTTTCCGGTTGAACTAAAGTTTTGACAGTTCCGGTTGAAGTTGAAGCGGAACTACAACTTCAAGCGGAACAGCAAGTTCAAGCGGAAAGAAGCAGTTTTGTCACTTAGTGAATATTCCGGGTGAACTCGATTATCCATCAGATAATGAGTTCAACCTGACTATTCCTGAGAAGTCTTTTCTGCAGTCACATCCTGCAAAAGCTTCTCGTATGCTTCTACATCTGCCCAAGCCGCTCTCCAAAAGTAGATTGTTGCTGTCAACACGCAAGTCGTCTCAAATGTCGAAGTTTATTCTTTTGGTAGCTTAGATTTGACTTTGTAATGTACGGTCTAGATTAGATCACATGAGATCAATGGCTGTGATTGATCTCATCTGCACTATATATAGCTTGTTATCTCTTAGTTGCAAAAGAGAGGTTATCACTTGTAATAGTATAGCTTTGAGTTAATGCAAATAGTGCCGACTATTCGATATCTCGTTGTCTCTACTATTTTGCAAATCAAGCCTTTATACTATACAAGAGTCTAACATTTCTTAAGAAAAGTAAAATATAACTTAATTCCGCAAGGTTATATTTGCAAGTAAAGTGAATTGTTTAAGTTTAACTCTGACTTATATCGATCCTACAATTGGTATCAGAGCCATTGGCTCTCTACTTTGAAGACTTCTAGTGCTTCAAAGCTGATACTCTACTTGCATACTTATTTTCTTTAAGCCTTTCTGTTTTACAAAACTGTTTTTCACAATGACTGATTTAACTCTTGGTTCACTAAACGGCAGCTCTAACAAACCACCAATTTTCACTCCTGATGACTTTGATACTTGGAAACTCAGGATGGAAGGTTTTGTTAGAAGCCTAGACAGACGCATTTGGAACAGGTTGACTGTAGATCCTTACAATCCAACTGTTCAATCTGCTGACGATGCCCAAGTGCAAATACCAAAACTATTAGACAAATATGTTGAAGCTGATTATACTGAGCTTGAATATGATCTCAAGGCCTACTGGACACTCCAGGCTGCATTACCCAACTCTATACTTGTAGGGTTCAAGGGATATAAGACAACACATGGCTTGTGGAATGCTCTCAGTGAAATGTATGAAGGGTCTAGTGAGGTTAAGGAAAACAAGAAAGATGTTTTGAAACAAAGATATGAAAACTTTACTTACAAAACTGGTGAATCTATGACCAACCAGTATCTTAGATTTGTTTCACTTCTTGACGAATTGTTGGAACTTTTAATAAGTATGACTGACGCCATCAAATCTATTCTCGAATAATTCGGATGAAGAATCCATTGTGATTTGATTCAGAGACGCGGGTTGTGATGCTCGAGGCTTGCAAGTTTGGACCGAAGACGTTTTCTTGAAAAGTCAACCGTTCGGGTCAACGGTCAACGTAAAAGTCAACGGAAGATCGGTTCGAGCGAGTCAAGCTTCATATTAATTAAATCATCTTTGATTTAATTAATAATAATTATGTCATTTGTTTATTTGTATTTGCTCATTTGTATGTGTGTTAGCTAGTTAGTGGGCTAGTGAGCACATGGGCTGTCTATAAATAGGAAGGGATAGCTTCATTTGTTAGATGATGAATAAGTGATGAATAATGAGTGATGTGAGCTATCATTTCTAGAGAGAGAGTCACACATTGGGTTTGAGCTCAACCCAATGTGACCATGGATTTCCAATGACGAGTTTGTAATCATTCGGTTCGTTGTAATCATTCAGCAATAATCAATGAATCGTTTGATCTTTCATTTATTGTCATGTATTATCTCTGATTCTCTTCATCCCGTCTCCTTCATCTCACCTTTGTTCTTGCTCAAGATCGAGATTCTTGACGTGAGATCGGTCCTGACAAATGGTATCAGAGCGGGTACCGATCAGATCTCGTCTCACGACGAATCTGATCACTCGGATCTTGATTTTGAGCTTGAATGAGGTGCTGATTGAAAAACCCACTTTGGAGACTTTTTCTACTTTTTCTATTTTTTGGGGCTGATTGATGATTTCTGGATGAATCTGATGATAGATTCCTGTTATTGGGTTCATTTGGATGTATTTTCAGGCTCCATTCGTTCAAATCAGTGAAGAAATCAGAGATCTGAGGGTGAAAAACGAAGCTGTTAGAGTTTTCCCGTTTTTGGGGTTTTGAAGATTTTTTGAGCTTTGATTCTGAGTTTTTGGTGCTAAAATCAGTGTTTTTGGATGAAATAAAGTATGAATCTTGAAGGAAAACGCATTCCGGATCCATTGGGAGCATCGGTTTTGTCTGAAACTCAACGGTTTGGGCAGATCTGGAGAAACACACAGTAGTGTGTGTTTCACGGTGTTCTTGGTGTTCTTCATTTTGTTTGAAGATTGCCTTGGCGATTTCACAGCTGATGAAGATGTTCTTGGCGACCTCGAGAGAGCATGAAGATGTACTTGGCGATCTCAGGTGAGCTTGAAGATTGCCTTGGCGATCTCGGGTGTCTTTGAAGCTTGCTCTTGGCGATTTCGTCTAAGTTCTTGGCGATTTCACAAATAACATTGGCGATTTCATGGCCTGGCGATCTCGTCATGACTTTAGTGACCTCGATTGGTCTTGGCGACCTTGTATCTTTGGCGATCTCGACTAGTTCACCAACTGGGTTTTTCTTCGAATAAGTTTCAGTGAGTTTTGATCGTTAAAATGTGTAGAGGACGGACACACGATCACAACGAGCTAAAATTCATAAAAAATGGTCGAGTATTGGCTGAGATATGCTTGTCTCACGCTTTTCCGGTGAGCAAATTCGGTTTTCCGGCGGGTCGAATTAGGGTTTCTGGGTGTCGGAATTCTTTTTAAGGAAGATGACGACGTGGCGTCCGTGTATTGGCTGCAAGAGAATAACCTTCTCTCTCCTGGTCGGTCAAAAGGGAATTCCCCTCTTTCCTTTGTCAATAGTTGATTGGGTGGTAGAAGGCCTGTGGGCCCCAGGGTGTATAAAAGACGTTGGAGGCATCAGGCGCGTCAGCCTTTGATTGGCTGGCTGAGAATTCTTCTTCTCTCTCTTTTTCGGTTGAAAAGAGTCTTTAGTCAACCCCTTTTTCGCTGTCTCTTTTTGATTGGTGGAGAAAATAGCGCGTGGGCCCCAGCGCTGAAGAATAACCGTTGACAACTCATGTGTTGTCGTTGTTTGATTGGTGATTCCTAATTCACGCAGATCTAACTCTCTCAGCCATAGATCATATTTTTTTCTGGACCGTAGGATCATTAGGTGTGCTTCTTCTACCTAGTGCTGATTGGCCAGCCGCCATAGCACACGGATCAGCCCTTTAAGACCATCAGATTACACAGATTTCAGCCGTTGGATCATCTTTAGTCTCCATTCTGATTGGTGGATTTATTTTGACATGGATTAAGGATTTTCTTGGAGATTTAATACCACTAATTAATTATTTTCAGCAATTTTATTAATTGCGGGCTTTTTCTCATCAGTTTTTTTTCTACAAGAATAACGAGATAACGCCGCAACGAAATTTTGAAAATATTTAGTGGTCGTGGATTTATTTCATTTATTAACCGGGTTTCTAGTTTTTGTTGACGTCAAGGCCACGTTAGCTAACGACCACTGACGGACTGGTTTCGCTTCTCGGTTAAGTTTGTGACTTTTTCGTTATGTCTCACTTCAAGTTGTTTAGCTGATGCAGCGCTGATGTCATCTAACCGAATTAACTGGAATCTCAGTTAAATATTGGAATATTCCGTTAAATCTCTAACGAAGGCCGTTACTTGAATAAAATTTACGGTCTTCTCAGATTCATTCCAAATTGCACCGTTTGACTCAGAATTCTTCACGGAATATTTTTCCGAGCTCGATTTTCTTCACCAAAAATTACGAAGACTCCGGTTATGAATAAATTTTGCGTTTACGCTCGGGATCTCAGTTTTTCACCGATTTGACATTATTTTCGCATCCAACCCAGTCACGCGTAACAAGTTCAGTATATATGGATCATTCACAACTGTTAGCACCCGGCTTCCGGTTTTTCGCAAGATTGTCCGATTTCAGGATCTTTGTACCGTTTTCTCTTCGGAACTGAGCGGAACGGTTCCACTCTCTGCATCTGATTTTCCGCTTCCGCATCGGATGTTTTCAGAGGGATCTAGAGAAAAGGGGGAACTTCTATGGATTTGGATTATCGGGTCGATTATCTGAAGTTGGAGCATTTTCAGTGATTGATTGGTTTATCTGATTCGGTTTGTTGTGATTTTGACTCCAACGTTCAGCATTCTTAGTATTGTACCCGACCGTGTGAACCGAGTGAACTGCAGCACTTGGATCTCAACTGGAGCAACAAGAACAGAACAAGCTTATTCAAAGGGGGAATCTTTACAACAGAAAGATTCTGGTTTATCAGTTATTCTTTGAAGATGTACGACAGAGCGATTCTTCACCAGTATGACAGATTTGAAAGCGTCAGTCAAGGGGGAATTGTTGGAACTTTTAATAAGTATGACTGACGCCATCAAATCTATTCTCGAATAATTCGGATGAAGAATCCATTGTGATTTGATTCAGAGACGCGGGTTGTGATGCTCGAGGCTTGCAAGTTTGGACCGAAGACGTTTTCTTGAAAAGTCAACCGTTCGGGTCAACGGTCAACGTAAAAGTCAACGGAAGATCGGTTCGAGCGAGTCAAGCTTCATATTAATTAAATCATCTTTGATTTAATTAATAATAATTAT
Source organism: Deinandra increscens subsp. villosa (assembly GCA_039602395.1). NCBI lineage: Eukaryota > Viridiplantae > Streptophyta > Magnoliopsida > Asterales > Asteraceae > Deinandra > Deinandra increscens. The sequence goes on from JBCNJP010000002.1 coordinate 2,863,623, forward strand.
GTCATTTGTTTATTTGTATTTGCTCATTTGTATGTGTGTTAGCTAGTTAGTGGGCTAGTGAGCACATGGGCTCTCTATAAATAGGAAGGGATAGCTTCATTTGTTAGATGATGAATAAGTGATGAATAATGAGTGATGTGAGCTATCATTTCTAGAGAGAGAGTCACACATTGGGTTTGAGCTCAACCCAATGTGACCATGGATTTCCAATGACGAGTTTGTAATCATTCGGTTCGTTGTAATCATTCAGCAATAATCAATGAATCGTTTGATCTTTCATTTCTTGTCATGTATTATCTCTGATTCTCTTCATCCCGTCTCCTTCATCTCACCTTTGTTCTTGCTCAAGATCGAGATTCTTGATGTGAAATCGGTCCTGACACGAATTGCAAAAGGTAGAAGTAAAAACTGAACAGGCTGATGCCAACAGAAAGTTCCTGAGATCATTACCTCCAGCTTGGACTGTCTACACAGTCAGCATCAGGGAGTGTAAAGATCTCAAAAAGCTTAAACTAAGTGAACTCCATGGAATCCTTAGTGCTTATGAAATGGAACTTAATTTTAAGCAGAATAGCTTTCCTGAGGCATCACCACAGTTGCAAACCACTGCTTTGGTTACAACTGATTTTCAAAAGATCTCAAACTCTTCTCAATATCACTCACCCTCAGTCAGTTTCATTGAGTCACCTAGAGGCTCAGAGAGTTCTTCAACATTTTTTGACAACTCTCACTCTGCCTATGTGGCAACTGACTCATCACAAGGCTTCACACGTGAAGACTTGGAATGCATAGGGGCAGATGATCTAGAAGAAATGGACATTTTAACTCAATTAGCTATGGTTTCTGTGAGGGCCCAAAGATTTTATAAAAGAACTGGAAGAACTTATAAAGGGTCAAAGGGATCATCAATTGGGTTGGATAAATCTAAAGTTAAATGCTATAACTGTCACCAACTTGGTCATTTTGCCAGAGAATGCAAGCAACCAAGAAGAGATGGACAGAACAACAACAACAATGTCCAACAGAGGTCAAACCATGGAAGCAACAACAGCAGCAGTCAACAAAACAACAACAACAGCAACCAACAGCCAACTCAACCAAAACCACTAGGAAATCAAAGTGTGGTAGCAGCTGTTGCTAATCAGACTGAATGCTTTGAGTGGGATGACTTTGTCACTGAGTATGAGCCAATCAACCATGCTTTGATGGCTAAAGAAGATTCAACTGAACAGGTAAATGAAATTCCTGAAAATGTGTTGGAAAATCTGTGCAGTCCTGCCTGCATAGAACAAGTGGCAAAATACAGAAAACACAACACTGATCTGATTGATGAAGTCTCCAACTTAAATGAGTTAAAGAATTGCTTTAAGAAAACTGAAACTGCCTACATTACCAAAATTGAAAATTTAAACAAAGAATTTGAAGTTTTGAAGCAAACTAACTCCATTTTGGAAACACAATTAGAGGACTTGTTAAGCAAGCTAACTATTTCAAGACAAGAAACAAAAGATGCAAAAGCAGAAAATGATCTTCTTGAAATAAAGCTAAAAGATGCCTTGTTCACTTGTGACAAATTCCAAACAGCTAACAAGAAAGCTGAGAAACTTTGGAATGGGGCAATGCATGGGAAAGCAGGTATTGGGTACAACAATGTTGAACCACCCAAGGAATACTCACCTGCTATTGCTCCAATTCAAGCACTTCAGAAGGAGTGCAGTGTGAGTCTAAGTGTTGATAGCACTGCATCTCCACTATCTGAATCAAAATCTGTTGAATCATCATCAAACTGTGAAGTCAAAGATGCTAGCACATCAGCATCTGTTGACCAATCCAAGGTCTTAAAACCAAAAGTTGCTTTTCCACCACCAACTATCTATGAGCCCAAGGACTCAAAAGTTGGAGGTAAACTACCTGAACAGCCAAAATCAACTGAAACTGAAAGAATGGGTAAACTTATTTACTATCAAGTTACTAATGACCAAACAACCAAAAACACAGATTCTTTCCAAAGAAAAATGTTTGAATGTGTTTTCTGTGGTGAAAAAGGTCACATGGCTGCTATGTGCAAATTCAATCCTTTGAGCAAAGCTCAAAACTTGTTGAAACCCAAAACTGTTGTTACTCAGAAAAGATCTACAGGTAAAATATCACCTGTAAGAAGTAACACAATGAAGTATTTTGATACTGAGTCAAACAAGGTTTTAATTGGGAATAACAAAAATGGAAGTTTTTCAGTCTTAAAATCAAATAGGGTTCCGGCTGAACTTCAACCGGAAAAATTTTCAACCGGAAGAGAAGTTCAACCGGAAAACTCCAAAACACTCAGATCAGTTACTGCACCTAGACAACGACCCAGAGTTCAGTTTGCTGATGAGTATGACCACTTTGAAGGTCAAGGAAGGAGAAATCCATCTAGAGGCAAGACCACCTCTAGAGAAAACTTTGTGAAAAACAAACACAATTTTCAACCTGAAATTCCCTCTAGTTCAAGCGGAAATGCCTCTTTTGCATTTCGCAGTGAGAAATCTAGCCAGTCAAACAAATTTTCAAAACTTAATGCTAGAATCTCACCAGTGACTAGTGTTGATCAGACCTACATCTCACCCAGTGAGTTGCCAAAGGCTTTGACCAACAAACAGAAGAAATATAGGGAATACAGAGAAAGGAAGATTGCTGAAAGAAGGCTTAGCAAATCAAACAGGCAATGTGAATCAAGTGAACAGTCTGAACACTTGAACATTGATCAAGATGACCTGTTAAATGAGGATCCAATACAAAATACTTTAATACTTAAAGAGTATAAGTATTATGATGCTTCTGGGAAGCCCAAGACCTCAAAGGCTTGGGTTCCCTTTAGAAATTAATCTATTTTCTCTGTGTGTAGGAGCATAATAAAGGCCAACAGAGCCTATGGGTAGTTGATAGTGGATGCACCTGCCACATGACTGGAAACAAGCAAGTATTGGAAAATCCAAAAATCATAAATGGAGGTCCTGTAGCTTTTGGAAGTGCAAAAGGACACATTACTGCACAAGGTGCTGTCAGTAATGGGATGCTTACCTTTGACAAGGTAAATTTTGTTGACACATTAAATTTCAATTTACTTAGTGTCTCACAAATGTGTGACAAGAATTTGAACTTAATGTTTACTGAGAAAGAGGCCATAGTCTTGAAACCTGGTGTTAAAATCCCTGAGGAACTTGTTTTGCTCAGAGCACCTAGGAGAGAAGGACTATATATTTTGGATCTGTCTGCTGCCACTCCAGCCAGTGGAATTGCATGCTTTATATCCAAAGCCTCAATGGATGAGTCTGATCTATGGCATAGGAGGTTATGTCATGTTAATTTCAAGAACATGAACAGAATAGTGAATCTCCGCTTGGTTAAGGGTCTTCCTAACAAGCAATTCAACTGTTCTGAACACTGTGTTTCTTGCCTCAAGGGTAAGCAACACAAAACCTCCTTCAAACCCAAAACTGAGTCTTCTATCACTCAACCTCTAGAACTTTTGCACATGGATTTGTTTGGTCCAACTAGAGTGATGAGCTTAGGGAAAAGGTCATATTGCTTTGTCATAATTGATGATTTTTCTAGATATACATGGGTGTTTTTCTTAAAAACAAAAGATGAAACTGCTGAATTGTTGAAAACACTAATTATATCTTTAGAAAATCAAGCAAAACTGAAAGTTAAGACAATCAGAAGTGACAATGGCACTGAGTTTAAAAATCATGTTTTGAACTCATTTTGTGAGGAAAAGGGAATCTTTAGGCAATTCAGTGCTCCTAGAACTCCACAGCAAAATGGTGTTGCTGAAAGGAGAAATAGGACATTAATTGAAGCTGCTAGAGCTATGCTAGCAGATTCCAAGTTACCTGTGATATTTTGGGCAGAAGCAGTAAACACTGCATGCTATGTCCAAAATAGGACTTTGATTGTTAAGGGTAAGAACAAAACTGCTTATGAACTTTGGAGAGGAAGAAAACCAAACATTTACTTCTTTAAATCTTTCGGTTGTCCTGTTACTATTCTGATAACTAATAGGTTGTTGCCTAAGTTTGCTGAAAAGGCAGATGAAGGATATTTTGTTGGGTATTCTGGTGTTTCAAAAGCATTCAGAGTATACAATAAAAGTACTAAAATTGTTGAGGAAACCATTAATGTAACTTTCAATGAGAAATCTCCTAACAATTTTGTATCACAACCTGAATGGCTATTTGACATAGATGCACTAACCACTGCTTTCAATTTTACCATTGAGAAGCCATTGAGTTCAATAGTGCAGGAACAGGAACATAAGCAAAATCACATAAGATCTGCTGATGATATCTGGAAGACAAGCACCAAGGATCTGCAAATGCAACCTACTTTCTTTTCATCCATCAGCACCAAGCCTATGAAACCCAACAACTCAAAGAAGATCTCTGAAATTGTTCCGATCGAACTTCCGGTTGAAGTTCAAGCGGACCCGGTCGTTGTAGAATCTCCGGTTGAAGTTCAAACGGAAAACAATTTTTCAGAAAATTCTGAGAACAATGAATCTAATGACTCAACAGATGCTGGTTCAAATGAGTATAGTTTTGAGCATCTGATTTCAGAATCAGTCCCCAGTTCTCATGAAGAAAGCTCAGATCCTGTATCACAAACCAACAATATTGAGTTATTACCTCAACTCAATATTCCTCACAATGGAAGAAGCCATGAATTTCCACTATTTCCTGATAGAAGAATTGGAAAGAATCATCCAAGGGAGAACATTATCGGAGACTTGTCAGCTCCTGTGCTGACAAGAAGCAAGTCTATTGATGCAAACATTTGCCTCCATGCTGCATATCTGTCTCAAGAAGTACCCACAAAGATCAATGATGCTTTGGAAGATGAAAGCTGGGTAGAGGCAATGCAAGAGGAACTGTTTCAGATCAATAAACAGAAGGTTTGGGAATTGGTTGACTTACCTGAAGGTGAAGAACCAATTGGAACTAAATGGGTATTCAGAAACAAGAAGGATGATAGGGGAATTGTAATAAAAAACAAGGCCAGACTTGTGGCTCAAGGCTACAAACAAGAAGAAGGCATTGACTATGATGAAGTTTTTGCTCCTGTAGCCAGACTTGAAGCAATCAAAATATTTCTTGCCTATGCTGCATTCAAAAACTTTATTGTTAGGACCGATTTTCACTACGAGAATCTCGATCTTGAGCAAGAACGAGTTCGGATGAGAAAAACTCAAAACAAATGAAGAAGATGATGATGATGAATCATAGATAATCAACATAAGAAAGATGATGAACAAATCGAATGATTTCATATAACCGAATGATTACAATCAATGAATCATGAAGGACACACTCTCTCTCTAGAATCCATGACTCACTCTCTCTCTAGAATGGAAATCTCACACTCTACAAGAAAAATCATCATCTCCACATTCGGAGACTCCTTTACTTGTAATGGGCACCCTCACTATATATAGTGAGGGTGACTAACGACAGAAAACATAATTGAATAAACGAAATTACAAGTAAAGCAGATAAACATAAACTGATAACTAAATCAAAGCTGATTAAATTAATCCGAAGCTTGACTCGCTCGAACCGATCTTCCGTTGACTTTTACGTTGACCGTTAACCCGAACGGTTGACTTTTCCGGAAAACGGTCTTCGGTCCAAACTGCAAGCCTCGATCATCACAACTCAGTCTCTAAATCAATTCACATGGATTCTTCAGTCGAATGCTTCGGTAAACAGATTTGATGGCGTCAGTCACATGGATTTTTGTTCCAACAATTTCCCCCTTGACTGATGCTTTCAAATCTGTTCAACTGCTGAAGAATCGCTCTGCCGTACATCTTCAATGAGAAACTGATAAACCGGAGACAATCTGTCGTAGAGATTCCCCCTCTGAACAAGATTCTTCCTTTCTTGTTGCTCCAGTTCGAGATCCAAGTGTTCCGCTCACTCGGTTCACGCGGTCGGGTACAATACTGAGAAAATGCTACATCTCGGAGTCCAAACCGCAACAAACCGAATCAGATAAACCAATCAAACACTGAAAATGCTCTAACTCCGAATAATCGACCCGATATCCAAATCCATAATAATTCCTCTTATTTCTCTAAATCCCTCCGAAAACATCAAGTCGGAAGCGTAAAAATGAGATGCAGAGAGTCGAACCGTCGCGATCGGTTGCCTAGAGAAACCGGATGAACAATCTTGAAATCGGACAATCTTGCGAAAAACCGGAAGCCGGATGCTAACAGTTGTGAATAATCTGCCTGACTGAGGTTGGATGCGAAAATTTAATAAACTACTAAATTTCTTCAATAAACGGTCATCCGAGAGATTTAATCGGATAAATTCCAATATTTAACTGAGATTCCAGTTAATCCGGTTAGTTGACGACAGCGCTGCATCCACTAAAAATAAACCGTGAGATATAACGAGAAAGCCAAGTAATTAACCGGATAATAAAGCTAACCCGTCAGTGATCGATAGCAGACGTTGCGCGCGACGTCAATAAACGAGAACCCCAATAAAATGAAATAAATCCGAGACTAATAATAATATTTTTCTGAGATTCCGTCGCGGCATTATCTCGTTCGTCTCGAAAAACTGATAAGAAAAACGCCCGCACTTGATGAAAATATAGAAAAATAGTTAGTCATAAAAAATCCCTCAAAGAAAGCACAATCCTTGTGTTTAAGAATGGACCAATCAGAATTCACTGGAAAAAGAACAAAATCCGCGTGAAATGCTGATGCCCAATCAGATTAAAGGAATGAAACTGATCCAACGGTTGAAAAATAAGTCTATCAAGGGCTGAAATCGCGATCTGTGTGAGAGCTTATGGACCAATCAGAAATTAACAATGAATCTGATCCAAAGGCCGAGAAAAAGAGGATCCGACGGTCTAGAGGTTATGATTCGTGAGAGACTTTGTGTGCCAATCAGGTGGCAACAACACAGCTGAGCTCAACGGCTCTCTTGACACAGTCGGGACCCACTGGAGTTCTCCTGCCCAATCAAATTTCAACAACAATATTTAACTTAAAGAGGCCGACAAAAAGAAAAAAAAGAAAAAAGGAACCAACGGCTCTCATATACAGCTGGACCCACGCGTTTCCCATGCAGCCAATCACGGATTAACAGCTAAATGTAGAACACCGACTCTTTCATTTGTATTGGGTCCCACACGCTTCCAGCAGCCAATAAGGAGTAGACAGCAAAAGGTTGTCAATTATTTCTCTTTTCAGCTGGGCCCACATGTGATGGCTTTAGCCAATTAAAAATCAACAACGAAATGGAGCGGCCGACATAGGAGAGAGAGGATCATTCTCTTCTGACCAATCAGACGACGCCACGTCAGCGTCTCTACCCCAAAACGCGTATAAGCCCTGCAAACCCTAAACTGGTCGGAATTTCTCACCGGAAAAGCCGCAAGGTCGTCGGAAAAGCGTGTTTGCCCATATCTCAGCGAATACTTGATGAAAATTCAAGATTCTTATACGGATGAACTCGTATGACCATGCTCTATCATCCTTAACGATCAGAACTCACCGAAACTGTCTCGAGCGAAAACCCAGTAACAAGTCCGCTAAGCAAACAAGTACGCTAAAGCCACCAGAAGTCCGCTAAGGCACCTCTGAAGTCCGCTAAGGACTCAAGTTCGCTAAGCACATAACAAGTACGCTAAGACAAGCTTCAAGTCCGCTAAAAACTGATGAAGTTCGCTAAGGAGAGAACAAGTCCGCTAAGACTTGAACAAGTCCGCTAAGGCAATCTTCAAATCTTCAAAGACATGAACAAAATCTGGAAATAAGATGAACAGTGCAGAAACTTACTTGAAGAACACATACACTTCAATCCTTGAAACAATCTCGAAAATGAAAGGAAACGAACGATTCTTGTCACAAATCTGTTGTAGAACGTGTTATGGCCAGTCACACATCCAAAACAGCAGCAAAAACCAGTCGATTCAACCTTCAAAATCTGGAAATCTCTCAAGAACACGAAGAACACACACTTACACCGTCAGTGTGTGTTTTTCCAGATCTGCCCAAACGGTTGAGAATCAGATGAAATGGATGCTTCCAATGGATCCGGAACGCGTTTTCCACTGAGAATCATACCTTACTTCATCCGAAAACATGAAGAAAAACCCAGAAAATGAAGAATCAAGCTCCAAAATCTTCAAAAACCCCAAATACGGGAAAAACCCAAAAGTTCCGAAAAAATAAGCTCGGATCTTCAATTTTCCAACAGATTTGAACAAGTAGAAGATAGAATCACATCTAAATGAACTCCAGAACACGAATCCATCATCCATATCATCAGAATCCATCCAGAAATGAAGAAAAATAGAAAAAAGTCTCTAAAAAATAAGTTTTCTCATCTTCACCATTCAAGCTCAAAATCTCAGATTCGAGTGACCAGATTCACGGTGAGATGAATCTGATCGGTACCCGCTCTGATACCATTTGTTAGGACCGATTTTCACTATCAAGAATCCCGACTTTGAGCAAGAACATGGTTCGGATGAGAAAACTCAAAACAACAAATGAAGAAGATGATGATGATGAATCATGAATAATCATAAACAAGAAAGATGAAGAACATATCGAATGATTTCATATAACCGAATGATTAGTTACAAGAAATCATGAAGAACACACAATCTCTCTCTAGAATCCATGACTCACTCTCTCTCTAGAATGGAAACCTCACACTCTACAAGAAAATCATCATCTCCCCATTCGGAGACTCCTTTGCTTGTAATGGGCACCCTCACTATATATAGTGAGGGTGACTAACGACAGAAAACATAATTGAATAAACGAAATTACAAGTAAAGCAGATAAACATAAACTGATAACTAAATCAAAGCTGATTAAATTAATCCGAAGCTTGACTCGCTCGAACCGATCTTCCGTTGACTTTTACGTTGACCGTTAACCCGAACGGTTGACTTTTCCGGAAAACGGTCTTCGGTCCAAACTGCAAGCCTCGATCATCACAACTCAGTCTCTAAATCAATTCACATGGATTCATCATTTTCGTGAAGAAAAATAGAAAAAAGTCTCTAAAAAATAAGTTTTCTTCATCTTCACCATTCAAGCTCAAAATCTCAGATTCGAGTGACCAGATTCACGGTGAGATGAATCTGATCGGTACCCGCTCTGATAC
>JBCNJP010000002.1:2873304-2940804 GCA_039602395.1 Deinandra increscens subsp. villosa
CCATTGCTGGGTTTGACCAAAACTCCTTTGTGTTAAAAGTCAAACCTTAAACGCACACTTTAATTGGGGAAAAACTACCAAAAATCACAATTACCATTTACCAAGGGTTGTAATCTGTCCTAAATAATATTTTAAGTATATTATGATGTTTCCAAACCATCAAAACTGAATTTTTATCAAAACCCTAAGAGTTATGCGTTTTGACCTGTTAAAGTAAGTGTTTTTTCACATAGTTTTCTAATCTAACGATTTTGTAGCAAATGAAACTTACTAACTCACCTCTGGTATGTTAATAAACATATTTTGAGGTCTCCATAAGTTTGATATTACCGTCGCAAAATATTACATGTTTTGGGCCATTTATGTAATTATTGAAACTTAAGGGGTAAAAAGTGTAATTTTACTAAAGATATGATAATTTTCAGAATTGTTATGATGTTTTAGTAATTATATAATAAACCCTAAATTCTGGAAAATTATATTTTTAAGAATTTGTTGAATTGACATAATTAACCCCTAAGTTTGAGAAATTATAATTTTAACCCTAAACTTTACATAATTATCAAAAGTGGCATTTATGATCATAAAAGGGGTTTTTCAGTAACAATAACTATTAAATAAAACATGTTTGACATAAAGAATAAATAAATTCCCCAATTAATCGTTTAAAGCATAGTCTGATCGTTCGGTCTTTACAATTGTCAATTCTTCAAATTATTTAGGTTTTCATCAGGAGTAGTTATTATCGTGCGTTGCTCGTTCTTTGTCACCTGCTTAGCTTATCAGGTGAGTACTCATAGCCCCATTTTTGTTTTATATTTTGGGGTGTAACATGTACACTTATCGAACTTTCATACTATATATTTTTCATTTAACACAAATGCGATTCTTGTTCGTTATTGTGTGTTTTGCTTGTATGTGAACTGTATGTCATATTGCATGTTGTTCGTTCGTTATGTTTCATGATCATTCGTGTAACATTAACTGTAAAAAGCCTGGGTTCCAATAATAGATCTATTAGGGTGACGTCCCACTTGACTTGACCGGTTTTGGCGTCGAGTGATTGGTAACCTAAGTGTCAGGATTAGTTTATGCACTCCACTTGTACTTTGATTTATTTCATTACATGTTCTTTCATACTTAGGCATTTCCACGTAATGTTAAATCGCATGTTTTACTTACATTCTATGTCAAACCTATGTTTACTCACCAACTCTAGTAGTTGACTTTATTATGTTGTACATGTTGCAGGACATAACTGATGATTTATCGTGGACGATTAGGACATGCTTTTGGACCTAGATTAAGATTAAAATAAGACTATAATTTGTTTTGTTTGGATATCACTAGTTGTATGACATTATTTATGTTTAATGAGTGGCATGTTTAAATTTGGTAACTATATTAGTTGTTATGAGTATCTGAACAATCCTCATGCCCTAACGTATTCTGCCGTTGGTTGGGGTGTGACATAGGTAGTGGAGAAACCACCTTGGCTAGGCACCCCCACACTTTAAGGTATTCGTATGACGGTTTTATTTTCCACCTTAACTCGTATGGGGTTTCATCTCTTTTCTTATGGGGTATCCTATTCAAAAGATAGTTTGCGGAAAGGATATCATCCCCCCATAACTTTTGGTTTACACCAGAACTCACTAACATGGCACTCACCTTTTCTTTCAAGGTTCGATATTTCCGTTCAGCAATCCCATTTGATTGGGGTGAATATGGTGTAGTGAACTAATGTCTAATTCCGTTTTGTAAACAAATTTCAGCAAATGGTGAGACATACTCACCACCTCTATCACTTCGTACAACCTTGATCTTCCTTTTAAGTTGATTCTCAACTGTGACAACTGCAACTTCCCAAGTTAACTCCGTTAAGTTTTTCCGTTAGTTCCGTTAGTCCCGTTAGCGAAACCGAGACCCGTTATTTGAATGATTTCGTATTTATTTATGTTTACTTGCTAATTGACTTTAGTAACTTGTTTCGTGAACTTATTTCGTGACCTTATGTGTTAGTTGTGAAAATTTGCATTTTTATGCGAAACCGGGCTTTGTGTGTAAATTTGAAATTTTATGTCTAAATGTTAAATTTATGTATCCCGACTAAACATTGCATGTTAAACAAGTTAAAAACACTTAGAAAACATTTTTAAGGTTTTACCTTTCAAGTTTTTAGTAAAAACCCACTTAAAAGTGAGTTTCATACCCTTATGCTTAAAATGGAACTAGAGGGGCCAAATGTGTAATTCTACAAACTTAAAAATCTGCCCTAAGACTCCCCTCCCCCTCCCTTTCACGTTCATTTTTCCCCTCCCCATCTTCTTCCTTACGGTTCTTCATCCACACACACACACCCCTTCAAATTTTTGGGTTTCACCTCAAATCAAGCAAGAGATTAGGTATGTGAGCTCAAGTAAACTTCAAGGAAGCTAGGGGAAGCTCCATTTCTGCATCACCATCATCATCCGCCCTTTTTTCCCCCGTCTCTTGTAAGCCCTAAAATCTCTAACATGAAATTGGTTGATTCCATGTGTTAATCTTGTGTTTATGTGTTATTTGGTGTGTGAAATCACTCTTGAATCATGTTTTATGTTAAGGCAAGTAAGTTTATGAGTTTGGACAGATTTGAGATGCTATCATGGCTGTGATTTTCATGTGGTTAGATGATTAGATGTGTTCTTGAAGAATTTGGGTATATGGGTACTTGAAATGGAAGAATACATGCTTGTATGCTAGTCACATGTTCACATTTTGCTATGATTTTGATATGAACTTGTTTAGGACAGAAATTACATGTTAACATGATTACAAACTTGTTAGTAGGTGTTAAATGATCAAGAATGCTAAAACTCAAAAACCATAACTTTTGCAAACTTGAAATTTCTAACAGCTTTGACCAGAATTTTGGGTCAACTTGCAGCAGCCATAACTTACTCAATTTTGCTCGAAACTGATTGATTCTTTTTCCCTAGTAAAGTAGGATGTCTTAGATTTACAACGGATACTCGCACACTTTCTAAAACCTTCGTTTGGTCATCCAAAACACTGCTGCAAGTTAGGTGTGCAGTGCTGTATTTTTCTGTGAAAAGTAGACTTTGCTTTTTGGTTGAGCATGATAACCTTGTTTTAATGAGGGGTTTGTTAAATGAAAATGAGTTTTATATAATAAAAGTAAGATCTGGAAGGTTTCATGTTCACACTCTAAGTTTTGAATGAGTTATGCAAATTTTAAACCTACTTTGACTATTTTGCAAAAAGCTAAAATTTCCAACTTCCGACGCGCATAACTTTCTCAATACTTATCCGATTGAGTTGATTCTTTGTGCAAAATTCCCTAAATGTCGAGTAGTTAGTGCCTGCCAAATTTTAGGAGTTAACTCCAAGAAATGAGCAATTTAGCTATGTCACCAAATGGTGTGTTAATGTTTGACAAAAGTGATTTTTAGCCAACTTCGTACGCGCATAACTTCCCCAATTCTTAACCTTTTTAGCTGATTCTTTTTGCAACATGTTCTAAATATTGGGAAGTATATGTAGGTAAAATTTTAGAACCTAACTCCAAATATGGAGCAAATTAGGCATATTCCCAAACGGTGTGTTAGTGACAATAATGTTGATTTTTGCAAACTTCCGATGTGCATAACTTTCTCATTTCTTAACCTTTTTACTTGATTTTTTTTGCAACAAGTCCTAATTAATATGTAGTATATGCATGTAAAATTTAAATATTTAATTCCAATTATTGTGGATTTTAGCTATGTCACTAATTAAATGCTTGAAGTTTGACTTTCTAGGTCCACTTTGACTTAAGTTGCAATTTCTTGATTTCCTCCCAATTGGGACTCGTATGTGCATTATGTGACCTGTAAGATTGTATGAAACATGTTTAGGTGCTTATATGTTACCTTTCGACCTAGTGACACCTTCTAATTTGACTAGGCCATATTTACCCGAATAGGTTGACTTTGACCAACCGGTTGAACCAAGTGCTGAGCACCAGTGCACCCTAAGGTGAGTTCACTTACTATTATTGTTATATCTGGTTTTAGGATGATAACGCACAGATAGTTGCATCCGGTAAAGGATGGCAACCCAACGGTAAAGGTATTTCTTTACTTGAGTAACTTTCCGACAAAATATCATATGTTGCACTGAATTGCTTTTATTAAAAAGTCCTTACATTCGAGCCGTTAATATACAGTAGCGAGGTAATGTTGAGTAGTACTACTGGGGATTGACACCCCCACTCAGCGGTGCACGGGATGCACCCTCCCGACTGGCGGTCGGACTGAGATCAATGTTAGCCTAACCACCGTGATCCGGATAGACACGGGAAGGCAAGATTCATAGGTACCCCCTATCAAAACGTTGTCAGCTTCGGTTACGAACAATTCAGGTGGACATAACTATAGGCTAGCTACCTACGATATGGAATTTTACTGGTCCTATGATTAATGATTGTGTTTTACCTTTCTTTATTCATACATTGGGTCTACATGTGACGTGTAGACCGCTTTAGTGAACTCACCAGCCTTGGCTGACACTTGATTGTTGAATGCTTTTCAGGTTGCTTGGAGGATCATGGATGGCACGGGCGTTGGCAATACTTACCATTTGTAAAACCCTTTTAGAGATTGTAATTCAGATACTTTAGTAATCACTTTTACTAAACAACCACCTTGTAAACTTTTAATGCTTCCGCTGACTTTGTGAAATGTAAACTCTGATTTATTAAATGAAATACATGACTGGTTTACCCCTTTAACTATGGCTTGGTTGTAACTAAAGACTTGGATCCTGGTCTGGATCACACCCCACACGGTTATACTCCGTTAGTGGAAATTGGGGGTGTGACAGATTGGTATCAGAGCCCTTGGTTACAGCGAACCAGAACATTTCAAAAAGTATTTTCTGAACTGTAACTGTTTTTGAAAGCTTTGGTTACAACTTCTTCCCAAAAGTATTGCTACGCATGCCAAAGACGATCCTCACTAAATTCACTTGGTTTGTGTCTGTATTGGACTTGCATTCTTGATGTAAACAATAGGTTAACTGTAATGTGAAAATTCTGAAATCTATGTTTAGCCTTGTTATATGTTTTCACACTTGGTTATGGAAAATTTTGCCTTAGCAATTTCGAGTTTGTACTTGGCGATTTGGGACAACACTTGGCGACCTCGCCAGCGTGCTTGGCGATCTCGGTTTGTGCTTGGCGACCTCGCCATTGTACTTGGCGATCTCGGGTTGCCTTTGGCGATCTCGGACTTTGCCTTAGCGACCTGAATTTTCTCTTTGGCGATCTCGCCACCCACCCCCCTCCATTCTTGGCGATCTCGCCAACAGCAACCACCAGAAACTTGTTCCTTGCAATCTGAATTACACTTAGCGATTAGGTGGGTCGATTATTATGGCCACTAACTTAATAAGTATTTGCCTGAATGTTTTATTTGTCTAAATGTGAAATCTCATGTAAGTTGAGTTCGTATGTGAATCGATGAAACATTTCATAGGAATATCTTGGATGTTCCAACACTTAGCATACTCGTAACGTGTCTTAGAGCACTTTAGTTGTTCTTGACGGATATTAGCTGACACCTGGAAGAATTTTCCTGATTTTAATATAACGATTGTTTGATTGATCGTACCATGTGTTTAAATGCACATGCTCCCTGTATATTGTATAAGGGACCCTGAAAACTTTATTTGAGATAAGTCTCACCCAAAACACGATCAGAAAGAGGGTTTTCTCTTTCTACTGGATTTCTTCAGCAAAACTTGAATGTTTGATCATCAGTGCTTGTAGTATCGCACTAGCTTCATAAACAGGGTAAGATACATTGTTTAGGATCCTGACGTCTTTATGGACTTGTTCCACTTTTAACGACACTGGTTGTTCTTAACGATCTCGTTTATACCTAATGGTCACGTCTAACGGCCATGTAGGGTAATGCGCTTTACGGCCTTGTTTAACGGCCTCGGTAAGTTTATTCCTTACGGTCTAGTTCATGGCAGCCTAGACTCTAAGACAATTATCCAACGTATCTTAAGCTTGACTACTCATACTCTTTTATAGCATAAATAGGAACTGTTGTAAACCCTATTTGAGTAAGTCACCTATTAACACAATCCAAGAGTAACCTTATCGAAATGCGTTGGTAAGAACGCTGTTTAGCCTTGTTTAAGGCGGCACTGTATAGAACCGGATGGTTGCTCATGGGAGGCTTGTAACTGTTTCTGTTACCCAAATTGTTGACACCCTTTTTTTTCCTTGGTCGTTTTAGACCTTGCATTTTAAACACATAGTTGTTGTGTGATAATCCAACGTGGATGTGACTTTTATAACCTGCATGTAATTGTGCATGTGATGACTAAGAATAATATGTTAATCTCTCTCTCGATATATATGTATACAACGGATTCGTGATTGAGTCAAAGTGGGCGATAACCATTCTACGTCTCGGAGCTAAACTGGGGGCAGTATGGCATGCCCTACCCAAACTCCTACTGAGCCACTTGCTTACTAAATTGTACTAAGTGGTAAATTCTACACTGAATGAGTATTTTATTCTCAACCTGTCTCTCTAGTGAATTTCGGTCAGTTAACTTTGGGTCTAGTGACCACATTCTTGATACTCACCCCATGGGAAACCACATACGTATTCACAAAACCTGTTAGCTAAAGTAAGAGGAACCAGTGTGACCATACAAGGTAAAATTACCGTTACGGGTGCACACGTAAATGTAATTTGCAGTGTATGGAAACCCTGGGGAATTCTACTCGGCAAACTACTGGTTGTAAGAGATACAACCTTCCATTTCAAAAACCTCATGACATCGATTGTCGAATATGTGTGACTCAAACGTATGGTTAAAATCATCTATCAATGTTCGTTACGCTATCACACGTGATCTCATTTTTTCTGGATATGGCTTCCAACCTATCATCCTTTAAAATGCTTCTGTAAATGATAACCCCGGTCCGCCCTTCGAGCTCTCACAACTATGCAGCAATTCAATAAACGCTGACCTGATGAAAACCCAAACATTTTGAATGGACAATTACACCTCAATCACTGGAACCAACCTCTCGGCAGGAAAATCTTGTGAAGTTTTCCTCTCTTGGCTTGTAACCCCTGTTACGTCTTTACGAGTCAAAATTTGTTACCGACAGTTTCGGTGTGATTTCACCAACCTTATACCTCATTACGATTATAATTTCGCCTAACGGATCAATGTAGGCGGAATGACTTCCTGAACCCGTACGAACTGTTTTATCTTCGACACACGATTCGTCAGTGAACTTAACTACCAGTAAACTCATTTTTTTATTATCTTTCGTGACTGGACTGTCTTTAAGCCTGATGACACTATCTTGTACCCTACCGCAGTGCGCTCCTGCACGACAAGCATCGACAACGAACAATAGGCAGCGATATGCCTGGAATAATTTTCGCCACATTAACTACAGGACGACAAATAAACTACAATTTCATGGATATCCATTGTTTTCGTTCCTTCTTCTCCAGAAAGCTTTCATTGGGTAACCCCTCTTTCGTAGCAAATGTTGACCGTCGAATTATCGACCCAAACTTTTGAAAGACCTGTATAAGGAAGTAGTTTGATTACCGATTAAATGGTAACACGTTTGAATCAATCATTTATGCGACAAGCTACCTGAGGATCACTAAAAGTGACCCAGATACCCGAATTTTTTTTATCCCTTACATACAACGCGACCTTTAGATACGCAGTAGGCCTCGTGAAACCTTAACTACAACTCATTATTTACACTCATGTAAACCCAGGTATTACTTTTCATTCATCAGCGCTCGGTGTTTCGGAAACCCACTCTTATTTCACGTTTACACCCTTACATACTTTTGAGAACCGATACAACCTGATGTTATTCGTGCTTTTGTAAGGAACCCTTCGATCATTGGAACGTCACCCTTATTTTGAATCTTTACCGAAGGTTAATATGCATGATGATATATCCTAGAATGAACCCTAGCTTAGACTTGAACATCATAGACTACTTTATCTCTTGAATCCACTCCGGAAATTCAAATCGTATTGGTATTCACATTACGCTTACTAAACTCTCGACAAACCTTACCGCGGATAAAAACCCCGCCGACTAAAACAACAGAAAAGTCTCTTTGTCATAAATTCAAATTTTGCATACGTTGCATTGTGATTTCTAAGCTCTCACTTCTATTCAACTCAAGTGTATTTGGGAAAACTTAAGATGCCCTATTTTCATAAACATTATTTAATGAGTTTTGGGCTAATAGCTAGAAATGACAAGGTAACTGGTACACCCTCAATATGCTGGTAGTGTGGTGGGTTAGCTGCGGTACACCCTATACATAAGCACTATCGGCATATGGAAGGTGAGGCAAGTACAGAACCGCGGATTTACTTCAGAATTATGCACACAAAAAAAACTTATTTTGAGAACTTCGTCTAATGGGAATATGCCCATAGTAAAACAAATTAATGTTACTCCCTTTATAATTTTGCATGTCCCTTATATATATATTTTTCACTAGAAGGGACATACCCAGTATAGTAAAATAAAAACTTATTTTTCCCAACCCTCTCAATCGAGAGGAACCATTAAGGGTCAAATGTAGATTTCGACCAGGATGAACAACAACGTTTTAACAACTCAAGTGTTGTATTAACAAAACGGCAAATCACATGTTCTTTGGAGCAACCCCGTGACTTTTCCAGGACCTTTATCAACGTTTACTCGTCCCAGATCCGTACTCGTCTTGATTCACCATGGAAATTGGTGAAGTATTCCAATTAGTCTTCCAGTTATTGCATTATCTGACATACCACGATTTGTTAACCTCGCGTATGCCTAAATTTTCATCGGCTTGGTGAAGCAGAGCACTTCTTTATGAGATTACCGCGCTTACTCACTATGCGAACTATAAGAACCACCTGATCTTAGCCAAATTCAAGGATGCATACCCACCCTCCAGATACGTTAACATTCGAACCTTTTGCAGCACTTCTTGCCTCTATCGTGTCATTTGACACAATACTTTCTGTTATCTTATTGGAATACTACAACTGAAAGCTACTCGGATATATGGTCACTTCGTCATTTAAATATTTCGATTTTGAACACTTGTGTCGTCATGATACTCGTTAAACCTAACCATGCGACACGATTCGATCCACTCATGGAAACACTGGATATAGAAAATCACTCTTTATGCGCTCATGCGAAATGTTCATTCGATGCTTTTTAAATCATATACTGTCCATCACTCCCATTGGAACAGAGAACTTGGATTCTCTCATAATGATACTATAAGCACATAATCCATGAAACGATTAGCACTAAAGCAAATTTCAGGACGAAATTTCCTTTCAACTTGGGGATGATGTGACAATCAAAAATTTTCTTGTTTCCATTCTCCTTCATCCCATTCAAGTGGTCGACACACCTTAAGCACTATGACAAATTTTCGGGACGAAAATTCCTTAACATGGGGAGGCTGTGACAACTGCAACTTCCCAAGTTAACTCCGTTAAGTTTTTCCGTTAGTTCCGTTAGTCCCGTTAGCGAAACCGAGACCCGTTATTTGAATGATTTCGTATTTATTTATGTTTACTTGCTAATTGACTTTAGTAACTTGTTTCGTGAACTTATTTCGTGACCTTATGTGTTAGTTGTGAAAATTTGCATTTATTATGCGAAACCGGGCTTTGTGTGTAAATTTGAAATTTTATGTCTAAATGTTAAATTTATGTATCCCGACTAAACATTGCATGTTAAACAAGTTAAAAACACTTAGAAAACATTTTTAAGGTTTTACCTTTCAAGTTTTTAGTAAAAACCCACTTAAAAGTGAGTTTTATACCCTTATGCTTAAAATGGAACTAGAGGGGCCAAATGTGTAATTCTACAAACTTAAAAATCTGCCCTAAGACTCCCCTCCCCCTCCCTTTCACGTTCATTTTTCCCCTCCCCATCTTCTTCCTTACGGTTCTTCATCCACACACACACACCCCTTCAAATTTTTGGGTTTCACCTCAAATCAAGCAAGAGATTAGGTATGTGAGCTCAAGTAAACTTCAAGGAAGCTAGGGGAAGCTCCATTTCTGCATCACCATCATCATCCGCCCTTTTTTCCCCCGTCTCTTGTAAGCCCTAAAATCTCTAACATGAAATTGGTTGATTCCATGTGTTAATCTTGTGTTTATGTGTTATTTGGTGTGTGAAATCACTCTTGAATCATGTTTTATGTTAAGGCAAGTAAGTTTATGAGTTTGGACAGATTTGAGATGCTATCATGGCTGTGATTTTCATGTGGTTAGATGATTAGATGTGTTCTTGAAGAATTTGGGTATATGGGTACTTGAAATGGAAGAATACATGCTTGTATGCTAGTCACATGTTCACATTTTGCTATGATTTTGATATGAACTTGTTTAGGACAGAAATTACATGTTAACATGATTACAAACTTGTTAGTAGGTGTTAAATGATCAATTGAATGCTAAAACTCAAAAACCATAACTTTTGCAAACTTGAAATTTCTAACAGCTTTGACCAGAATTTTGGGTCAACTTGCAGCAGCCATAACTTACTCAATTTTGCTCGAAACTGATTGATTCTTTTTCCCTAGTAAAGTAGGATGTCTTAGCTTTACAACGGATACTCGCACACTTTCTAAAACCTTCGTTTGGTCATCCAAAACACTGCTGCAAGTTAGGTGTGCAGTGCTGTATTTTTCTGTGAAAAGTAGACTTTGCTTTTTGGTTGAGCATGATAACCTTGTTTTAATGAGGGGTTTGTTAAATGAAAATGAGTTTTATATAATAAAAGTAAGATCTGGAAGGTTTCATGTTCACACTCTAAGTTTTGAATGAGTTATGCAAATTTTAAACCTACTTTGACTATTTTGCAAAAAGCTAAAATTTCCAACTTCCGACGCGCATAACTTTCTCAATACTTATCCGATTGAGTTGATTCTTTGTGCAAAATTCCCTAAATGTCGAGTAGTTAGTGCCTGCCAAATTTTAGGAGTTAACTCCAAGAAATGAGCAATTTAGCTATGTCACCAAATGGTGTGTTAATGTTTGACAAAAGTGATTTTTAGCCAACTTCGTACGCGCATAACTTCCCCAATTCTTAACCTTTTTAGCTGATTCTTTTTGCAACATGTTCTAAATATTGGGAAGTATATGTAGGTAAAATTTTAGAACCTAACTCCAAATATGGAGCAAATTAGGCATATTCCCAAACGGTGTGTTAGTGACAATAATGTTGATTTTTGCAAACTTCCGATGTGCATAACTTTCTCATTTCTTAACCTTTTTACTTGATTATTTTTGCAACAAGTCCTAATTAATATGTAGTATATGCATGTAAAATTTAAATATTTAATTCCAATTATTGTGGATTTTAGCTATGTCACTAATTAAATGCTTGAAGTTTGACTTTCTAGGTCCACTTTGACTTAAGTTGCAATTTCTTGATTTCCTCCCAATTGGGACTCGTATGTGCATTATGTGACCTGTAAGATTGTATGAAACATGTTTAGGTGCTTATATGTTACCTTTCGACCTAGTGACACCTTCTAATTTGACTAGGCCATATTTACCCGAATAGGTTGACTTTGACCAACCGGTTGAACCAAGTGCTGAGCACCAGTGCACCCTAAGGTGAGTTCACTTACTATTATTGTTATATCTGGTTTTAGGATGATAACGCACAGATAGTTGCATCCGGTAAAGGATGGCAACCCAACGGTAAAGGTATTTCTTTACTTGAGTAACTTTCCGACAAAATATCATATGTTGCACTGAATTGCTTTTATTAAAAAGTCCTTACATTCGAGCCGTTAATATACAGTAGCGAGGTAATGTTGAGTAGTACTACTGGGGATTGACACCCCCACTCAGCGGTGCACGGGATGCACCCTCCCGACTGGCGGTCGGACTGAGATCAATGTTAGCCTAACCACCGTGATCCGGATAGACACGGGAAGGCAAGATTCATAGGTACCCCCTATCAAAACGTTGTCAGCTTCGGTTACGAACAATTCAGGTGGACATAACTATAGGCTAGCTACCTACGATATGGAATTTTACTGGTCCTATGATTAATGATTGTGTTTTACCTTTCTTTATTCATACATTGGGTCTACATGTGACGTGTAGACCGCTTTAGTGAACTCACCAGCCTTGGCTGACACTTGATTGTTGAATGCTTTTCAGGTTGCTTGGAGGATCATGGATGGCACGGGCGTTGGCAATACTTACCATTTGTAAAACCCTTTTAGAGATTGTAATTCAGATACTTTAGTAATCATTTTTACTAAACAACCACCTTGTAAACTTTTAATGCTTCCGCTGACTTTGTGAAATGTAAACTCTGATTTATTAAATGAAATACATGACTGGTTTACCCCTTTAACTATGGCTTGGTTGTAACTAAAGACTTGGATCCTGGTCTGGATCACACCCACACGGTTATACTCCGTTAGTGGAAATTGGGGGTGTGACATCAACTTCTGTGTTTATATGCAATGAAAGCTTTAATTGCCTCGTCTTTACTTTTGAGCAAGTAAACATAAAAATATTTCATGCAATCATCGATAAACGTGATGAAGTATTTAAATCCATTTCTAGTTGGAGTGGATTTCAAATCACACACATATGTGTGGATCATACCCAATGGTTCAGTATTTCGTTTAACCGGTTTGAATGATGATCTAGTAAATTTTGCTTCAACACACGTTTCACATTTATAGTTTGACTCAATATCAAAAGTTGGTATGCAATTTAATTTAATCAAATGACGAATGTAATTAAAGTTAAAATGACCAAGTCTACCATGCCACACATTAGAATACTCAAGCAAATAAGCAGAACTGGTACTGGTCTTATTCATAGCATTGTCAACACGACCTTATCCGACTCAAACACCATTTTGAAACCAAACTTATTCAACAGCCACCCAGACACAAGATTCTTACGAATCTCAGGGACATAAACACATTGGTCAAGGTAAGCTCCTTTCCTAATGTCATTTTCAGGATCACATTTCATTCGCCTTTGACTTCAACAGTGGCAGAGTTACCCATGAAGAGCTTTTCTCTAACTTCTTTGAAGGTGTTGAATAAGTTCTTGTCAGCACACACATGGTGGGTGGCACCAGTATCAACCCACCATTCCTTGGTATTCGAACCAACCAAGTTAACCTCAGAGATCATCACCGTGAGGTCAGAAATCATGGCAACAAGATTTTCATGATTATCAACCATATTGCCTTAATGTGAGGCATCTTTCATGGGTTACCTACATTCATTTGCCCGATGACCTGGCTTGTCACAGTTGTAACATTTGCCTTCAAATTTCTTCTTCACAACCCCACCTTTGGGTTTAAGATTAAACCCTTTCACCATGTTCTTCTTCTCAGCCCGTCCTCTATTTGTGTTACCCTTCGAGGATTGACCATATTCAACAATATTGGCTTTTTCTTGCTCGAAGACATCACTCTGCTTTTGAGAAAGTTTGTTGTCTTCTTCAATACGAAGACGAACCACAAGATCTTCAACGGCCATTTCCTTTCTCTTGTGTTTAAGATAGTTCTTGAAATCAACCCAGCTTGGTGGCAATTTCTCAATTATGGCAGCAACTTGAAATGTCTCGCTAAGCGACATTCTCTTCGCATGAATATCATGAAGAATGATTTGAAATAATTGGATTTGAATCATAACATTTTTTTGAGTCAATCGTTTTAAAATCCAAGAATTTGGCCACCACAAATTTCTTTGTGCCTGCATCTTCAGTTTTATATTTTCGTTCCAAAGATTCCCATAGTTCCTTGGTTGTGTTTACTTTACAATACACATTGTAAATTGAGTCCACCAAACCATTGAGCACATAGTTCTTACATAAGAACTCAGAATTCTTCCAAGCTTGTATCGTGCTCATAGATTGAGCATCCATTTCCCCTTCAGAAACTTGGGGAGCGGTTTCAGTCAAGAACCTCGCAAGGTTCAACGTTGTCAGATAAAACAACATCTTTTGCTGCCAACGTTTGAAGTTCAAGCCGCTAAACTTTTCAGGTTTTTTAGTGTGACTTGCAACCACTCCACGCAGCAGTTCAACCATCACAGTGGTAAAAGCAACGGAAGAGGTGAACACAACAAAGACACCAGAAGTTGAAAGTGGCTGAGAGGAACTCATTCTGAAACAAGATCAGAGGAGAACAATCAGAAAATTCGTAAATAGAGTGTACACCAGTCTGTTTAAGTTTGTTAGAAATTCAGTAACGATTCTGAATAAACGTTCTCACAATTACAATACAGAATACATGTAATGAACGAAGATACAATTGATAGAAACATCTAAACGTAATCACCACAAAAATCAAATCACGAATAGCACCATGATAGTTCCTGCAAAACAGAAAAAACACAGTAGAGAAAACGAGAGGAACCGGGCTTGTGTTTGACACAATTCCCTTAAACGGATTCGTCGTCTGTTCCCAGGGTACACCGGTTCAAAAACTGTGTGTACAGCCGGATGAGACACTTTCCTGAAATGCGGTCGGAATAAAGCAGCAGATGGAGATCAGCAGCAGCAACACGATGTTGGGATACGGTTTTTTGTGCGTCTTTTCTGCCCATAACTCGTGTGTTTATATACACAAGTAAACACATGATTAATACACATGATTAATGTTCATTAACCAGTCATTAACTATCAGTTTGGAATGCAAAAGGTTTTCGGTAAACGAAGAGCCACTTCTAGAATCTGCTCAAAAAATGGTTCAAAAAATAACAAAAAATTGTCTCGCACGGAGACACGTTTTTGGAGCTGCATTCGTGTCCGCATGTCGCACGTGCACGAGTTCAGAATTTCGACCCGACTAGCAACTTTCCGCACCCCCCCCCCCTACGCGAGGATATGAGCCAAAGTAAAAACATGTCACAAGTGATGTCAAAATGTGACAACCCGTATATTCCAGGTTAACTTTAATATTATATTAACGTGCAATTATCTGATTATCTATGTGCATTAGGCTTAATTTATTTAAATTAGGCGAACTTACGTGCGAACATAGACAATTAGGTCCGACAACATTTAACCGTAGTGGAAATCAACTTAAAGTTCCGTGTCAATTCAGAATGGAACTTCAATAATAAAAATATAAAATATTCATTTTATATTTTCATAACATTACGTTACGTCGTAACGTGTTCAAAACAAGTCGTTTATTCAAACGACGAAGTCCATTTCAAAAACAAAGTTTTATATTCATAAAACTTACTCATTTTATTCAAATAACACTTTATTCTCACTTAATAATCTAAATATTCGTTTAGATTTAAACATTCAAATTCAACCGTTTATTCAAACAACGAAATTAATTTCATCAAAACAAAAGTTTACATTCGTAAAATTTATTCGTTTCATTCAAATAATTATTTCATTTCTACCAAAAACAATCTAAACGTTCATTTAGATTTAAAACGTCAAAAATTCAAAACAATTAACGTTCGTGTCAAACAAAACTTATGGTCAATCCTAAAACATCAAAGTGACACTCACAAATCATCAAACATGAAGACATGTGACATTTCCGTTCACTCGAAATTAAACGCGACACTTGTTCGTTTATTTTTTTTATTATTGATTTAAATAAATATAAATCATTCGTTCTCGAGCCAAAAACCGACTTTTCACTCGTTTATCCTTTTGACTCAAACGAAGTGTCGTTGGACTCGTTGGATCAACCCGAACTCAACCCGACCCGACCCGAGACCCGGTTCAGCCCAGTGAGCCCAATGGGCCTACCGGCCCATTTCTTTTCTTTTCCTTCCTTTCTTCCGGCCCATTTCTTTTTCTCTTCGGCCCGATTTGGCCCAGGCCATCGGCCCGTTTCTTTTCCTTCTGGCCTAGCCCGCGCGGCCCGTCCTCCTTTTCTCCGGCCCAGTTCGGCCCAGCCCGACCCATTTCCTTTCTTCTTTTTTTTTCACTTCTTTTCCCTTCTTCCTTTCTTTTGTTCGATACTAACCAAACACTCAACCAAGTCCAAGATTTTTAATTAAAAACCATCACATGCCTATTAATGTTTGCTCCTAGATTCCTAAACATGAATGTTTGATATTAAACACTTTGTTGGCCAAAGTACACAACAAAACATAAGATCCATGGGGCAAAGCTTGTGACCACTTACACACCCAACATTTTTGTCTCCTTAGCCACCATCTTGCTCCTTTGTCTCCCTTTCCTCCCCTTTTTCAACCGGTTAGTGCACCTCCACTAAACACCCTCACTTTAGCTCATTTCTACATCAAGCAAACCAAGTGTAGACAATAGTGGTTCAAGCCATCCATATCCTCATCTCTCCTTCTTTTCTTTCGGTTCTAGACAAGCAAACCCGAACCCCCTACGGTTCACATAAAACCGAACCAAACACCCCTCTTAGCCAACCACCTATAAACTAGAATGCATTCCAACACTTAGTCACATTTCAAGAACACACAACACTCACTCTCTCTAGACTCTCTCTTGCTCTCGGCCCAAACAAAACCGCCACCACCATCACTTTTCTTCATCAAAAACCACTTGTTCTAAGCTTCAAATCACTTTTTAAGTCAAGCAAGATCAAGAGTGGGTTTAGGAGCATAACCGGAAGCTTATTCAACACCCACTTGTGTCATTTACCGATCCGGTTTTAAGTTTAAGTGAGGAATCCATTCCTTCCTTTGAATTTTCTACACTTATTATCCATATTATGTCACAATTCATGTTCATGATACAAGTATTGATGTTATTACTTGATGATTCACTAGCAATCCTTGTTGTTAGTAAAATTTCATACACTTTGATGGAATTAGATTATGGTTACACTTGTGATTTTGAAAAATAATTGTTATACTTATGTTTTAACATAAGTAACATAATGGGTTAAAAGCACTTCAAATCATTAGAAGTTAAGAGATACTAATCATGCTAGTATGTGTATTTTGAGGAAATAGATATATTAATAAGCATGAGAACTTATTTGGACCAAATATATACATATTTCATAAGATTGATAAACATGACACTCATAATGTGTGTCATAAATATGTATTGAAAATCCACATAAAATCGTACAAATTATCATTTGTATAGTATTTTGGCAAAGTAAGTAATAATAGTCATTTTATAAAACATAAAATGCTATTTTGTTAAAAGAAATACTAAACATAAAGATATATTTCAAATAATGATTTTATGACTTACAAATCATACAATATGGATTTATAGTAAAAATGACCATGACAAAACTTATGATGTGTTTGAGGTTTTAAAAATGTGCGTTTATAAATTACCTACGAGATATTAAAAGTCGCATTTAGACCCAAAACGTTACACATTCAAAAACGGGATATTCGGGACCCGAAATACAAGTTTTCTAACATATTTAATATAAAAATCCGGACACAATATGGTTCTGGTCCAGAACCTAAAGTGTGATCGTTTTTATGTATAAAAATGTTCCATGAAGTTCAAAAATGAAAAATAATGTTTTAGAAGCAAACCGGACAAAAACTGTGACTTTCGGTAACTCAAAAATACTGATTTTTGCAAGTTAAACCACTGCCGACAAACTTGGTAATTTAAAGCCATAAACCACATTAAAACAGCCTCATAAACATTTCCTAAGTGCTTAGGAAACTCGAAACATCATAAGATAAGTCGTTACGGTCAAATCGGTGAAACCGGCTCACTACCGGACAAACCCACGTTCAAAACTTTACAAGATATAACTTCTTATATTTTGAAATCATTATTTCACAAAAATAGATGTATTTTTATGTGTCAAATGATTTTTCATAAAAACGCAACTAATACCGTGTATTGACGCGCGGTAGAAAACGCGCATTCGAACCTTAAATAAATGAAGGAATTTATTTATAATTTCAAGGGGTTCAAAACCTTATAACTATTTAATAACAATAAATATTTATATTTTTCGTGTCATTCGTGAAAAATAACGTATATTATTCAATATATATTTTCCAAACGCGAAAATTCAATTATTATTTATTTATTCAAATAAATAATAAAATCCATCAAATTCAATATTATTTATTTGTCAAAGAATAATATCCTAGGATTTCCATCACTATCATCGGGTAATAACTGTCGAGACTTAACCTTGAACATTGGGTGACGTATTCACTAACCCATATAGCCAAGCCCTTAATATGTCATAACATTATCTTGTAGACGTTGCTAGGCTACTTCATTCAATTCATATCTGTCAGTTCATCTTCATATCAAGTGAGTTTCACGGCCCCTTTTACTTTTCTGTTTTCAAATTATGGGGGATAATTCAATGAATGCCTTTCAAATTTCATTTTGTCTGATATTATGATTTCTGTAAGACGTACTGATTGCATGTTCTTTTCATAAACCCCAATCTGTGTATTCATGTTGATTCATGTTATATGCCTAAGTCCCACTATTAATTGAATTCAATTAGTTCATTCGAAACGATAGCTTGTGAATAGATCTATTTGGGTTGACGACCCTGCCCCGACTTGGTCGCTCCAGTCCTGACTCCACGGAAATAGTCAAGGGGTACATTAGTTATTCTGGTCATTCGGTGTACATGGGGTTGGACACCAGGAGTGGGTAAACAGTTAGTTTTGAATTCAAGGTTCATGCTTGATCTTTACAACATCAGAGTCAATAAAAATAATATCATGACGGCCAATCATTTCAAACATTGTTTCAAACACTGATTCAAACACTCTTCAAACATTTTCATGTGCCATCAAACCTGTGAACTCACCAACAATTCTGTTGACTTTTTAAATTTCTTGAATTCTCAGGTGAATAAGGATGCAATTCAATGTCTTTCTACATAGATCCTGCTTGTCTCATATCATGGTCTGCTTGCCGTGTGTTCATGCATTTCACTTGGGAGATTTAGTCACATTACACCTTAGGGTTGTCATGATTTAAAATCTCATATCATTGTCTTTTGAAACTTAATATGCACTTCCACTACTATTTTCCGCTGCCATTGTTTTAAATATTTAAATAAATGTTTAAGAATTATGTTTTTAAAAGACAAATGACTTTTCTAAATA
Source organism: Deinandra increscens subsp. villosa (assembly GCA_039602395.1). Taxonomy (NCBI): domain Eukaryota; kingdom Viridiplantae; phylum Streptophyta; class Magnoliopsida; order Asterales; family Asteraceae; genus Deinandra; species Deinandra increscens. The sequence goes on from JBCNJP010000002.1 coordinate 2,892,441, forward strand.
TTCACTTAGATGTCAATCATTCATAACCATGACCATGATGCCAAATCAGTCACATGCCCACATTCAGCCATTCTCGGGGTGTGATAGACGTGGTATCAGAGCCATGGTTATAGTGAATTAGGATGCATCGGTCTGCACCTAGTCTATAACCTAAGCTCTGCATCATTCATTCGTGTGTGTGCATTCATGCATTGCCTTCTATGTGTGCTAACCTGCAAACTGTTATGCCTTATTGTCTAAGATAATTGCCTAATATATTATTATATATCATTGTTATAACTTGGAATCGTCACATCATGGCAAACAAGGAGATTATCGTGATACCATCGGACTCTGAGCCAGAGCCCAATTACGCACTATCTTCATCTGACTACATACCTGGTTCACCGGAGTATACACCGTCGACTCCTGTCCCAAAGACCGCACCAGTACAGGAGCGCTCACCTCGTCTACCTTCTCCTAGGAGTATGTAGGATCATATCACGTCTGACGACAAGATCAATGATGACCCTGTCGAGCCTGTTCCTGCTACATTCTTCCCTCTTCTCGCTATTATGTATGTTCTTGACCCCATTGTTTCCATTCCTAACATTCCTGAGCCTATTCCGTCTGTCCATTTCGTTGACCATTCTTCTTCTGACCCGACACCGTCGCACCGTTCGTACCAGTAGGCCCTAGGCTTAAGTTCACACCAAGGACGTCTGCTATTCATTGTCATCCCGTGACTTCAACCCCTGTTGACGAGCCTACCCCAAAAGGGCAATGCATTTCAAATCCACCAGTTGTTCCTTCCATTCACGAGGTCGGAGAGTCCTTCGCCTCTGTTACTGCTCGCACTTCCACTATTCTAGATGTCATTCCCGTTCTTCTGCCTAATCTTGTTTCGATTCAGTCTCATTGACCGATCACTATGACGCCATTCGTCGTGTGATTTCCGAGCTTCGTTCCTTGCTGGCATATGATACTATTCAGACTCTCGAGTCACGACTCTCTGCGGTTGAGGATCGATTTATCGCTGCTGGTTAAGCCATGGATTCGTTGCACGCCAACATGACTGATGCCTTCAGTGCTGTCACTACATGTATGCTAACGATGGAGTCTTTGAGAGACGTATGCTAGCTGTGGAGGAGAGCATTCTGTTGTTCACTGTTGAACAATCGAGCTCCCTCACCTCCACCAGCCCCTTTGAACGCTGCAAATCGGGGTTCTAGTCACCCAGCGCATTGCTGATGCTATAGCCTCTAACGAAGCTGCCCGTGCCGCTGGAGGACACCACGAGGGTTCTCCTAGTGGTAAGATTTCCCCCGATAAATGTTGGAAACCCGAGAAAATGATTACCAAGAATTGTTTTCAAGGTTACGTCTAACATTTCAGGTGCCCGAAAATGTACTACAAGGACTTTATGAACTGTAAGTCTATCAACTTCAAGGGTACTGAGGGTGCCATAGACCTTATTCATGGTTTATAAGGACTAAATCTATTTTTCGCGTCAGCATTTGCCCTGATCATTCCAATGTTAAATTTTCTGCCTTCACGTTCATGAACATTACTCTGACATGGTGGAAATTCACATGCTAAATCTGTTGGAACTGATCTAACATTGCTAGCTACACTAAGCGTTTTCATGAACTCGCTCATCCCTGTCTTACAATGGTGATACCATGGTACAAGAAAATTTGCGCATTAGGACTCCCAATATTCAAGTGGATGTGATGTCTTCCGATCGAACCACTCTGCAAAGCGTCATTCGTTTGGCACCTAGTCTGACTTACCAGGCTACACGCCAAGGTGCATCCTTTGCTAGGAAGACTTCTGATTCAAAGCTTGTTGTTGATGTTTGTTCTTCTTCCTCTCCTTCTCTAGAAAGAAATTCGACTGTAAACGAAAGCGCAGTCATCACGGCAAGAAATATTTTGAGAAACGACCAGAGAAGCAACCTGAAAAAGCCCTTGAACCAGTCAAGGATTTTTATTGCCTTTGTTTCTGTTCAAAGAAACGAAGAAATCTGGCTACACAGGGAACCTGCCACTGTGTTCAAAATGTAACTTTCACCATGCCTAGAATTGCGGTAACGCGTACCGCAACAACTGCAAGGCGAAAGGCCACATGGCCAGAGACTGCCCTTCCAGAACCTGTTACGGTTGTGGAGCTGTTGGATGCATGAAGAATCAATCGTCCAAAGAAAAATCAAGCTGTTTGAACTGCCCGTGGAAAGAGCCTTTGTGATGAATGCTGGAGGAGCCTGATAGGACCCAAACACTGTCACTGGTATGTTCATCCTCAACAATTATTATGCCTCTGTTTTGTTTGATACTAGAGCCGAGAAAAGCTTTGTGTCAACTGATTTTTGCCTTTAAAATCACCCCCAAGTGTGTTAGACACTAAGTACTCCGTAGAACTAGTAGATGGTAGTTTAATCGAAACCGATAAGGTTTACCCAAAAATTGCTCTTTGCGTCTTTCTGATCATTCGTTTAGCATTGACTCATGGCCCGTCGACTTGGGAAGTTATGACATCGTAATTAGCATGGATTAGTTGTCAAAGAACCATGCGAAAATGGTATTGTCATCACAAGCAAGTCAAGATCCCATTGGAAAATGGTGAAACTCTAGTCATCCAAGGTGATAAGAGTGGGGCCAAGCTAGACAATGTATCTTGTGTAAGAACTCGTAGATATCTTCGTAAGGGATGTCATTACCATCTTGGCACACCTCGCTAAGAAGGAATCAAAAGAGGAGTTCCTGAAGGATGTTCGCATCGCCCGCGAATTTCCTGAAGTATTCTCCGAAGAATTGCCAAGCCAGTCGCCAGCTAGGCAAGTAGAGTTCCGAATCGATCTTGTTCCAGGAGCTGCCCCTGTAGCCCGTTCTCCCTATCGCCTTAAATCTTCTGAAATGCAAGAATTATCCATTCAGTTGCAAGAATTATTGGATAAAAGATTCATTCGACCCAGTCGCTCCCCTGGGGTTCTCCTGTTCTTTCGTTAAAAAGAAAGATGGATCTTTTGCATGCTCATCAACTATCGCGAGCTGAACAAGTGACTGTGAAAAACCGCTACCCGTTTTCAGGGATCGACGACTCGTTCGACCAACTTCAAGAATCAATCTATTATTCAAAGATTGATCTGCACTCCGGTTATCATCAGTTGAGAGTTCGTGAAGAAGACATTGCAAAGATTGCTTTCAGAATCCGTTATAGTCACTATGAGTTTTCAGAGATGCCGTTTGGCTTTACAAACGCACCAACTGTATTCATGAACTTGATGAATTTGGTGTGCAAGCCGTACTTGGACAAGTTGTTACTGTGTTCATCGACGATATCTTGATCCACTCCATCAAAAATCCGTCAATTCCTAGGTCTGCTGGTTACTATCAAAGGTTTATCGAAAACTTTTCAAAGATAACCCAACTGTTGACTGCTCTCACCCAAAAAGATAAGAAGTCTGTCCTGGATTCTAAAGTTGAGTCTGCCTTTCAATGGTTAAAGCAGAGTTGTGTAATACACGAATTCTGTCCCTTGCCTGAAGGAACGAATGATGTTGTAGTAAACTACAACGCATCCCGGCCCCGCTAAAGATTAGGATGTGTGCTTGTGCAATGAGATAAAATCATCGTCTATGTCCCCCATCAAATGAAACCTCATAAAAGGAATTACTCGACTCACAATCTCGAACTCGAAACTGTTGTATTTTGCTTTAAAGATCTGGAGACATTACCTTTATGGTACAAAGTGTACGATATACATTGACCACAAAAGTCTTCAGCACATCTTCAATTAAAAAGAGCTTAACATGAGATAATGTCGTTGGGTAGAACTACACAACGATTATGATTGTGAAATCCGTTACCATCCCGGTAAAGCTAGTGTAGTCACCGACACATTAAGCAGGAAGGATCGAGTAAAACCTCTTCGTGTTCATGCCATTGGACTGACCATCCAATCTAACCTCACCTTCCTTAGTCAAAAAGCCTGGCGTTGCATTCTACTCCAAGGACAGACTCTGGATGCCACATTTCGGTTCTGTAAAAAAAAAATGGTCCTAGATGAAGCCCATAGGTCTAGGTATTTTATTCATCCCGGTCCTGATAAGAGGGATTTTAGTTTGAAAGAGTTGTATTGGTGGCCTAACACAAAGCCTGAAATTACCACATACGTTGGTAAGTGTCGGACTTGCGCAAAGGTCAAAGCTTAATACTAAAAGCCCTCTGGTTTACTCATTCAACCGAAAACCCCATAATGGAAATGGGAAGAAATCTCCATGGATTTCATTCCCAATTTGCCAAGGACCCAATTCAAAAGTAATGCGATTGGGGTAATCGTAGACCGCTTGACTAAGTCTGCTCACTTCCTACATATCAAGGAATTCTATACCACCGAGCAACCTGCCAAAATCTACATGAAAGAAATGGTATATTACCACGGAGTACATGTTTCTATCATCTCTGATCGAGATATTCGTGTTACCGCTAGATTTTGGAAATCTCTTTAGAAAGCTTTGGGTACTCGTATCGACACGAGTACAGCCTATCATCCACAAACGGATGGTCAAAGCGAGAGAACGATTCAAACCCTTTAGGACAAGTTTTGTGCCTGTGTGATTGATTTTGGTAATGGTTTGGATGATCATCTACCTTTAGCTGAGCTTTCATATAGTAACGACTACCACACTAAAAATTTCAAAGCCGCATTCCTGTCACTAATGTGATCTGGAACTTTCGAGATGCTAGTGAGAATCTGACCGATAGCTAATCGGCTTAAGCTATCTCATGAGCTTAACAGTGTCCCCCGACACATTCCATGTTCTGACAGGAGCAGAAAACTCAGAATGGGCGAAACCTAGGCTGCTCATGCAAGACAAGTCACAATTGTGGGTGCACACATAATTGTAATCTGGACTGCATGAAAATCCTGGTGGAACTTATTGCGTAAGTGATTATGCCTAGCCTAGAACTTCTAATTCAGAATCCTATACATCTGAATGACTAACGCTCATCTTCATAAAAGAATCATCGTTAATGGCCTATCAACTCCACTTCATACGTATACCCGTGGAAATCCTCGGATCACGCGATCCTTGAAAGGTGTTATTCGCTTCCAGAAAGCCGCACCATGGAAAGGTGCTATTCTTTTTAGAAAGAGTGATAAGTCAAACTCTCGCTACATTGGTCCCTTTGAAATCATTGAACAGATTGGACTAGTAGCTTAACATCTTCAGTTGTCGTCTGAACTTAGAAAAGTTCACGATGCATTTCATGTCAGCAACTTGAAAAAGTAACTGCCTGACAAATCTGCTAACATTCCTATGGACGAGATTGAGATAGACGAATCGTCTTCGTTTTATCGAGGCTCCTACTGAAATCTGCGACCGTGAGGTTAATCGATTAAAGCAACGTCGGAAATCCTATTGTGAAAGTTCATTAGACTCACGTCGAAGTCCTGAATACACATGGGAACGAGAAGATAAAACGCGTTAAAAGGTGTCCGCATGTCTTTGTCAATGATGCCAACTCCGGTGTTCAAGACTAAATTTCGGGACGAAATTTCTCTAACCGGGGGAGTATGTGACAACCCGTATATTCCAGGTTAACTTTAATATTATATTAACGTGCAATTATCTGATTATCTATGTGCATTAGGCTTAATTTATTTAAATTAGGCGAACTTACGTGCGAACATAGACAATTAGGTCCGACAACATTTAACCGTAGTGGAAATCAACTTAAAGTTCCGTGTCAATTCAGAATGGAACTTCAATAATAAAAATATAAAATATTCATTTTATATTTTCATAACATTACGTTACGTCGTAACGTGTTCAAAACAAGTCGTTTATTCAAACGACGAGTCCATTTCAAAAACAAAGTTTTATATTCATAAAACTTACTCATTTTATTCAAATAACACTTTATTCTCACTTAATAATCTAAATATTCGTTTAGATTTAAACATTCAAATTCAACCGTTTATTCAAACAACGAAATTAATTTCATCAAAACAAAAGTTTACATTCGTAAAATTTATTCGTTGCATTCAAATAATTATTTCATTTCTACCAAAAACAATCTAAACGTTCATTTAGATTTAAAACGTCAAAAATTCAAAACAATTTAACGTTCGTGTCAAACAAAACTTATGGTCAATCCTAAAACATCAAAGTGACACTCACAAATCATCAAACATCAAGACATGTGACATTTCCGTTCACTCGAAATTAAACGCGACACTTGTTCGTTTATTTTTTTTATTATTGATTTAAATAAATATAAATCATTCGTTCTCGAGCCAAAAACCGACTTTTCACTCGTTTATCCTTTTGACTCAAACGAAGTGTCGTTGGACTCGTTAGATCAACCCGAACTCAACCCGACCCGACCCGAGACCCGGTTCAGCCCAGTGAGCCCAATGGGCCTACCGGCCCATTTCTTTTCTTTTCCTTCCTTTCTTCTGGCCCATTTCTTTTTCTCTTCGGCCCGATTTGGCCCAGGCCATCGGCCCGTTTCTTTTCCTTCTGGCCTAGCCCATCGCGGCCCAGCCCGTCTCTCCTTTTCTCCGGCCCAGTTCGGCCCAGCCCGACCCATTTCCTTTCTTCTTCTTTTTTCACTTCTTTTCCCTTCTTCCTTTCTTTTGTTCGATACTAACCAAACACTCAACCAAGTCCAAGATTTTTAATTAAAAACCATCACATGCCTATTAATGTTTGCTCCTAGATTCCTAAACATGAATGCTTGATATTAAACACTTTGTTGGCCAAAGTACACAACAAAACATAAGATCCATGGGGCAAAGCTTGTGACCACTTACACACCCAACATTTTTGTCTCCTTAGCCACCATCTTGCTCCTTTGTCTCCCTTTCCTCCCCTTTTTCAACCGGTTAGTGCACCTCCACTAAACACCCTCACTTTAGCTCATTTCTACATCAAGCAAACCAAGTGTAGACAATAGTGGTTCAAGCCATCCATATCCTCATCTCTCCTTCTTTTCTTTCGGTTCTAGACAAGCAAACCCGAACCCCCTACGGTTCACATAAAACCGAACCAAACACCCCTCTTAGCCAACCACCTATATACTAGAATGCATTCCAACACTTAGTCACATTTCAAGAACACACAACACTCACTCTCTCTAGACTCTCTCTTGCTCTCGGCCCAAACAAAACCGCCACCACCATCACTTTTCTTCATCAAAAACCACTTGTTCTAAGCTTCAAATCACTTTTTAAGTCAAGCAAGATCAAGAGTGGGTTTAGGAGCATAACCGGAAGCTTATTCAACACCCACTTGTGTCATTTACCGATCCGGTTTTAAGTTTAAGTGAGGAATCCATTCCTTCCTTTGAATTTTCTACACTTATTATCCATATTATGTCACAAATCATGTTCATGATACAAGTCTTGATGTTATTACTTGATGATTCACTAGCAATCCTTGTTGTTAGTAAAATTTCATACACTTTGATGGAATTAGATTATGGTTACACTTGTGATTTTGAAAAATAATTGTTATACTTATGTTTTAACATAAGTAACATAATGGGTTAAAAGCACTTCAAAATCATTAGAAGTTAAGAGATACTAATCATGCTAGTATGTGTATTTTGAGGAAATAGATATATTAATAAGCATGAGAACTTATTTGGACCAAATATATACATATTTCATAAGATTGATAAACATGACACTCATAATGTGTGTCATAAATATGTATTGAAAATCCACATAAAATCGTACAAATTATCATTTGTATAGTATTTTGGCAAAGTAAGTAATAATAGTCATTTTATAAAACATAAAATGCTATTTTGTTAAAAGAAATACTAAACATAAAGATATATTTCAAATAATGATTTTATGACTTAAAAATCATACAATATGGATTTATAGTAAAAATGACCATGACAAAACTTATGATGTGTTTGAGGTTTTAAAAATGTGCGTTTATAAATTACCTACGAGATATTAAAAGTCGCATTTAGACCCAAAACGTTACACGTTCAAAAACGGGATATTCGGGACCCGAAATACAAGTTTTCTAACATATTTAATATAAAAATCCGGACACAATATGGTTCTGGTCCAGAACCTAAAGTGTGATCGTTTTTATGTATAAAAATGTTCCATGAAGTTCAAAAATGAAAAATAATGTTTTAGAAGCAAACCGGACAAAAACTGTGACTTTCGGTAACTCAAAAATACTGATTTTTGCAAGTTAAACCACTGCCGACAAACTTGGTAATTTAAAGCCATAAACCACATTAAAACAGCCTCATAAACATTTCCTAAGTGCTTAGGAAACTCGAAACATCATAAGATAAGTCGTTGCGGTCAAATCGGTGAAACTGGCTCACTACCGGACAAACCCACGTTCAAAACTTTACAAGATATAACTTCTTATATTTTGAAATCATTATTTCACAAAAATAGATGTATTTTTATGTGTCAAATGATTTTTCATAAAAACGCAACTAATACCGTGTATTGACGCGCGGTAGAAAACGCGCATTCGAACCTTAAATAAATGAAGGAATTTATTTATAATTTCAAGGGGTTCAAAACCTTATAACTATTTAATAACAATAAATATTTATATTTTTCGTGTCATTCGTGAAAAATAACGTATATTATTCAATATATATTTTCCAAACGCGAAAATTCAATTATTATTTATTTATTCAAATAAATAATAAAATCCATCAAATTCAATATTATTTATTTGTCAATGAATAATATCCTAGGATTTCCATCACTATCATCGGGTAATAACTGTCAAGACTTAACCTTGAACATTGGGTGACGTATTCACTAACCCATATAGCCAAGCCCCTAATATGTCATAACATTATCTTGTAGACGTTGCTAGGCTACTTCATTCAATTCATATCTGTCAGTTCATCTTCATATCAAGTGAGTTTCACGGCCCCTTTTACTTTTCTGTTTTCAAATTATGGGGGAGAATTCAATGAATGCCTTTCAAATTTCATTTTGTCTGATATTATGATTTCTGTAAGACGTACTGATTGCATGTTCTTTTCATAAACCCCAATCTGTGTATTCATGTTGATTCATGTTATATGCCTAAGTCCCACTATTAATTGAATTCAATTAGTTCATTCGAAACGATAGCTTGTGAATAGATCTATTTGGGTTGACGACCCTGCCCCGACTTGGTCGCTCCAGTCCTGACTCCACGGAAATAGTCAAGGGGTACATTAGTTATTCTGGTCATTCGGTGTACATGGGGTTGGACACCAGGAGTGGGTAAACAGTTAGTTTTGAATTCAAGGTTCATGCTTGATCTTTACAACATCAGAGTCAATAAAAATAATATCATGACGGCCAATCATTTCAAACATTGTTTCAAACACTGATTCAAACACTCTTCAAACATTTTCATGTGCCATCAAACCTGTGAACTCACCAACAATTCTGTTGACTTTTTAAATTTCTTGAATTCTCAGGTGAATAAGGATGCAATTCAATGTCTTTCTACATAGATCCTGCTTGTCTCATATCATGGTCTGCTTGCCGTGTGTTCATGCATTTCACTTGGGAGATTTAGTCACATTACACCTTAGGGTTGTCATGATTTAAAATCTCATATCATTGTCTTTTGAAACTTAATATGCACTTCCACTACTATTTTCCGCTGCCATTGTTTTAAATATTTAAATAAATGTTTAAGAATTATGTTTTTAAAAGACAAATGACTTTTCTAAATATTCACTTAGATGTCAATCATTCATAACCATGACCATGATGCCAAATCAGTCACATGCTCACATTTAGCCATTCTCGGGGTGTGACACAAAGGCTTTGAGGTTTAGCCTTATAAACCAACTCACCTTTTGTTCCCTCACCAATGTAGGATAGCTCACATCACATTTTCCAAACTTGAACAAAAAATTCTTTTGAGATAAACATCTCATTCACACACATTTTCCAACAGTTCGACCGTGAACGAAAGGATGATCATCATGAACTTTAAACGAAAACGTGAACCCGATAGAGAAGGCCATGAACTGTGTTATACGACCGGAAGCAACCCTGCTAAAAACCTCAACTAGGGTCGTGAACCAATGATTAGCCGAGAACCGATCACAGTCGTAAACACGCTTAGAGCCAAGACCCACAATTACAAGTGTAAACCTTGAAATGAAGCCGTACCGTAATTTTAGAAATCTAAATCGACAAGTTCACCAGCTGGCCAAAGAAATCAAAATGACAAAAACGAATTTGCGGGATCCTCATTAAGGAAGTGTTCGTGGATTCCAATTTAAGCTAAATGGAGGAAACAAGAACGTGAATGACGTAATCAAATTAGAAACACAATTTGAGAAGGATTTGAATCCAAAATTTCGAATAATACAAATTTATATATTTAAAAAAAACAGACTACGCAAATCTTTGATAACAAACAATCAAATCAGAGATTTTGGGGCAATAAAATATGACAAAAATACTGAAAATTATATGAACCCTAAAATTTTCTTCACGGTCGTGACCCAAAATCAATTAAAACCGACCTAAAACCCGACGAAACACTTGAATCTGATATCGTGAGAGCAATGAAACAAGTGTTTATCGGCTCTGGTACCAATTGTAGGAACAAAATCTTGTTGGACTCGGTCTGCCCAAGACACATATTAGATTGATATGGCTAGTGCGTTATGATCCAAGACGAAAAGGAGGAGTGTGGGTGAGATAATAAAACAAAAGGAAGAAAAGATTTTGAAATCTCCCTCTTCTTTTCTCTCATAATGGCCGGCGAAAAGGAGGAGTGTGGGAGAAGTTTTTCCACTTTCCAATACATGCACCTTGGTCTTGGAATTTTATATTAACTCTGCTACACACTCACAAGAGGACTCTCTCTCTCTCTAAGTCATAAGTGCAAGAACACTCCCCCTTTCTCTCAAGGAATTCGGATTCAAGGAGCAAGCAAGAAGAGGTGTTCATCTTCAAGAAATCCTAGCAACAAGGTGTTGTTGTTGGTGGCTCGTGGGTATCACTCCTTGAGGTCTTCGACTATGAAGGCTTGCCTTTCAACCTCATAATCTTCTTCTCAATCTTCTTGCTTAGAGGAAGGTATATCTAAACATGTTATGGTTGTGATTTGTTTGTTTTAGATAGCATATAATCTATATAAGGCTCCTTGTTTGGATTTCTTCTAAACATGTTCATATGGGTTTTGACATAACATAACTTTGTGAAAGTTCATTTTCTTCCGCTGCGTTTTTCATATTAATTGGTTAATATGACTTTGATAAACCCTAACAAATCCCAACAAATCCTTCCTTACACGATATCAATCTTGATTGAGTGTGCGGAATCCAATCAATCAAGTGATTCAAGATAGACAAACATGAAACATAATTCAAAATAAACACAATAATTATGAATACAATGAAACCTGAAATGATGCACACGATTGTTATTAAATGAATCGTCTGATACACCCCGTTTAGAAAACGAATTCTCCTTTGGTTCTCTCTCTAGTCACGAAATTCTATACCTGGATGGCTAACCCTTATTTCGAACCCCTACGTGTGTTTATATACTCACACATGTCGGCACATACAAGGCCATAAGTCCATCCCAAGCCCAACACCTACAAACTACTAGACAATTAATATTGGCCCACGAGCACTAAATCTAGCCTAAAACTATTTAATATTACAAGCCTCAAATTATTCTCTTATAAGGAAACTTACTATAAAGTAGATGGGTCTGTCAGTTTTTTTTATATAAAAAAATAAAGTCATTTTCTCAAAACGGCATGTTTGTTTCTGATTATTATCATAACTTGAACACAATGTGGAAACAACTTGATCAAATACTTGAGTTACCCTTATGCACATGTAATGCTTCAATGAAATTTAATGATATTAATCACCTAATAAAACTAATGCAGTTCCTGATGGGTCTTGATAATGTGTATTAATCGGTTAGGACAAATTTATTAATACAATCTAATCATCCTACAATTAAAGATGCTTTTGTAATAGTCTCTAGAGAAGAATCTCATAGAAACTCAACCAATGACACTTAAAAATCTCAAACAACAGTTTTCAATTCTGAAAGCAATCTCAACTAGAAGCCCTATCCAAAAATTTAAAATGTACACATTGTAACAAAGTGGGACATACTGTTGATAAATGTTTTGAAATTGTTGGGTATTCTAACTGGATGAAACCTAGAACTGGGCAGGGAAAAAAGTTTGGGTCATAGTAGACAATAATGTGCATGATGGAGCTGATTTGAACACATCTTCTCCTGTCATCTCTCTAACTCATGATCAAATAAGCAAACTGTTGAGTTTATTAAATGAAAAAACAAATGAAGCTTCTACTAGTGGGAACTGTGCAGGTAATCTATTTTGTTCTTTAAGTTTTTTTAAAAGAAGAGTCTTGTTTTCTGGTACTGCCAACTCTGAATTAAACTCAGAGTGGATTGTTGATTCTGGGGCTAACCATCATATGATTAGAACTAATAAAAACCTTCTAAATCATGTTGATGTGTTTGAATAGAACATAAGAATTAAACACCCTAATGGTACTGATGCCATAGTTACCAAAATTAGAAATACAAAATAAATAACAAAGTAACTCTGTATGATATTTTTGTTATTCCTGATTATCATGTGAATCTTATGTCTATTTACAAACTTGCTAAGGATAGTAAACTAGCTGTGTTGTTTGACGAAGAAAAATATTTTAACAAAGAACGTGATGGTGATTGGTAATCAAGTTGAAGGCTTGTAGTTGTATAACAACTCCGTGTGTTCCTCTAAGGTGTGTAATAATTCTGGTGAAATTATGAGTATGTGGCATGCTAGACTAGGACATCCCTCTGATATAGTTCTAAAAGTTTTACAAAAAGACTTAAAACTAAGAAATTGAGATAAGAATTTACCTTGTGAAACATGCCATAAGGCCAAACAACATCGTGAACCCTCTCCATTTAGTGATCATAAGTCCAAATGTGTTGAAGAACTAATTTATTTGGATGTGTGGGGACCATATATGGTCACTAACAAAGAAGGGTTCAAATTTTTCTAACTATAGTTGATGACTATTCTAGAGTTGTGTAGGTGTATCTTTTAAAACATAAAGAGGAGGTGTGTTATAATCTATACAATGTTTTGTAAGTATGATTAAAACTCAGTTTGAGAAAAATGTTAAGTGTTTTAGAAGTGATAATGGAACGGAGTTCATAAATAAACCTGTTAGTTCATCAAACTGCATGTGTCTATACCCCTCAACAAAATGGAATTGTGGAGAGGAAACACATGCATTTACTTAATGTTGCTCTTGGCTTAATGTTTCAAGGAGGTTTACCTCTTCATTTTTGGTCTAAAAGTATACTAACTGCTACTTATCTAATCAACAGGACCCCCTATTCTGTCTTAAATGGAAGTCCCCTTATGAAATGGTGTACCAATTTAAGCGTGTGTCAAGCCATTTAAGAGTGTTTGGTTGTTTATGTTTTAGTACTATTTTGAAAACTCCGAATAAGTTTGGTAACCATGCTGAAAAATGTATTTTACTCAGATATTCAAATAATAAAAGGGTTACAATGGAGTTTGGATAACAATGTAGACTTATTTTTAAGATATAAAATTCTATGAATCCGATATGTAAAATTCTATGAATCCTTGTTTCCATTTACACAAGGCGTTGTAGATATAACTGTTTTAAATGAAATAGTTTCTCAAAATTAAATACTCAATTTTTTTTAATCATTTGAACCTAAAAACATCCAATCACTTGTAAATGATTCATTTCTTGATGATGAAGCTAGAGTTCTAGATAAAAGTGCAAAGACTGTCAGAAAATTTAGAACTACTAATCATTAGTCTCAGCAGCCAGAAACCGGTAACGGTGTTGCTATTGATCAAACGGATCCTCGGCATTTCAGTGACATCCTCCTAGTCATTGCGGGGCTAGGGATGACAATAGTAGTAATTACCAGAACTTTGCTGTTGGGGGGGGGGGGGGAGTTTCCAAGATACTCCCATAGGTTTAAGGAGATCCACGAGATTTACTTCTTTACCAAAGAAAACTTGAGGATTTTGTTGTGGATAGTAAAGTTAAATATGGGTTAGAGAAGGTGGTAAACTATTCTAATCGTTCATAAGAAAATTTTTCTTTTATCAATCGTCTAAATAAGTCTATTGAACCAAAAAATTTCTATAAGGCTGCTAAGGATCCTAATTGAGTAAATGCTATGTATGATGAAATATAAGCCCATCATAGGAATAATACAAGGGAATTAGTTAATCTGCCTCACGAGAGAAAAGTAGTGGTTGTAAATGGGTTTATAAGATAAAATATAAGTCAAGTGGTGAAATAGAAAGACATAAAGCTAGGTTAGTGGCTAAAGGATTTTCTCAGAAAAAGGGTCTAGATTTTGTTGAAACTTTCTCTTCTATTGTGAAACTTGTTACTATGCGATGTGTTATGACCTTAGCTGTTGAAAAGTATTAGCCATTGTATCAACTTACTATTAATAATGCTTTCTTATATGGTGATCTTCATGAAGATGTGTATATGAAATTCCCTGAAGGTTATTATTCTAAATCTGAAACAAAAGTGTGTAAACTAAAATGGTCTCTACATGGCTTAAAGCAAGCACCTAGAATGCGGAATGAGAAGCTTGTTAGTGTGTTGTTAAATCTTGGGTTCACACAAAGTAAGTGTGATTATTCGATGTTTGTGAAAACTGGTGTAGCTTGTCAATCTTTTAACTGAGTTAAATGTCACTATTTCTTTACCGATAATTAAAATAAAGTATTGTTACTTGGTTTTATAAACTTGTAGGATAATTAATATCAGGTCGTGTATAGTAACAGAAAATAAACAGCAAGTTAAGGCTGAGTATCGCTTAATGTGCTATGTTACATGTGAACTAGTGTAGCTTGTCAATCTGTTAACTGAGTTAAATGTTACTATTTCTTTACCGATAAGCCTATTCTGTGATAATACTACTGCTGTATCAATTGCTGCAAATCCTTTTTATCATGATCGAACAAAACATTTCAAATTGACTTGTTTTCCTTGAGACATCAAATGTCTAAAGGGTGTATTAAAACTATTGGTATAAAGACTGAAAAACAACTTACAAATGTTTTTACAATAGTTCTGTTAGTGAATCAACATAGTCAAATATGTAATTAGCTGGGATTGTAAGATACGCTTAGCTAATTGAGCCGCTAGGGGGGGGGGTTAAATTTTATATTTGGTTCATCTCTCTTAGCTAAATGATAATTATGTTGGTTTAATCTTGGTGTTTATTTTTTGTATATGTTCGGGTCGGGTTTGATGCACTATTTGGGCTCAACATGTTGGTGGCTTGGATTATGGGCTTAAGATTGCAGCTGGGCTTAGTGGGCTTTGAGCTGGAATGATTAATGGCGAAGATAACCGTTTAACCGAATTGGGTTAAACGGGTAGTATATAATTTCTTTTTTCTGCTATCAGGAAGAGAGGTCAAGATATTTTGTTAAAAGTTTCTCTCTGGTTCTCTCTTCATGTTCATACTCGCTTCCGTTCATCTTCTTAAATAGATCTAGGGATTTCTGTTCATGTCTTGTGATGAATTCAGTTGATTCCTGGTAGATCTTAGTCAAGTTAGTTCAGATCATTTTACTTTTGTTCTGTTCTTGTTGTGGTTGAGAGACTGTCGAGTTGTTTGATAAATCCAGTTAATAATATCGATTTGTGTTTCTGTTATATGTTCATATGAAAATCTAATACACCCCATTAATGTCCCCTTTTGCCCCCACCCAATATTTGCACCAAATGATCCCAACACCATAATGCACCTTCAAGTTTTTACCCCCTGTACATTTATAACTGTGTATACCCAGATCAGTCTGAAAAATACACCCCAAGCCCACTCTCATTCTTTAGATCTCACCCAACAATGAAGATTGACACACACCTCCATAGAAGAATTTTTTTTACACGAAATGAAATAGAAACAACCCCCAGGTTTTAGTTATTTATCTTTTAAAAACCTTTTGAACCACATGATTACGCCCCTTGTCTCAACCACCCACACCCTTCCATACCCCCCCCTTTTGTTGTATGTAAACACTATACACACACACTGTAAGTACCTGGACGGATCTTACTACTGCATGATTTGATCAATACTATCAACATGAATGTAAATAAAGCTTGCTTTATTGATTCACAAAGAGGATCACAAAGAATTCTATAGAGAGAGAATACACATTGAGTTACAAACACGACCTATTTATACTTACCATTAAGTGCAGCGTACCATCCAACGTACCATTGGTACGTTGGCTCCGTACCAACTGGTACGGACCTTGGTACGTACACCCTAAGACTCACTCAAGCAGCTCAGATCTAGATACAATATACGAGACACAAGGTAGCATAGGAATATGCTCTAACAAACTCCCCCTTAACGTGTAGTGTATCTATCTATCTATGTATCCAACTAAACTTCAGTCTTCAATCTTCAACATTGCTGCATCTGATCTTCAACTTGAAATCTTGTCAGAAATAGAGCTTGCATGGCTGGAACATTCTTGAATAATCTTTGATCTTCAAGGTCCACTTGTGAAAGATACTTCATACTCCCCCTTTCACCATGCTTGAGTCTTGTCACACAAAACTTGCAATTTCAGAAGACAGAAACGCGGCTTCTTTTTCCTTTTAAAAAATAATTTAATCTTGGCGCAAAACTTCTCTTCGAGAATCCAAGATATAGTTTTTGAAATCATATTTTTGTATCTTGTATCGATCGTTCGAAAATCTTTTGATTTTTCTAAGTTTATGTTAAAACACACCTAAAATCTTTTTGGAATTTTCAGATATGAAATGTAAATGCAATACAGAATTGGACACTATTTTTGTCTTTTGTGAGAAAGATCACAACTTGGGATCATATTGGTCATAACATGCTGAACTACACTTCAATTTCAATTACTTCAGCACATAAGTCATGTCGATTACTGGTATAATTTGTCTAACTTAAACTCAGGCACAATCATACTCATAACATCTGGATATGTAATTGTATTGATTAAGTTTGCTTTGACCAGTGTACCCCACACTATCAGACATACTCAGATATGATTCTTATATCACATTTTGTGATTTCACTTGTGATGTAACACATAGTGATTGTATTCATGATATCTTCAAATGTGTTCCATGCAAAAAGAAATAAGAAGGTTAAATCGTCTACCTTAAGGTCGATCTTTCGATACGCAGATAAGGCCTCGGATTTAACAAAATAAGAAAATAAAAACAAGTTGAAATTGTATAATCCAAAAACAATCAGGTCGGTACTCCCGTACACGCAGAGAATGTCCGATGAGTTATACGAAACACCAAAGAAAATAAAGCAGAACGTTAAACGAACAACAAACATGTCGATCGTTCGATACGCAAAAAAGTCCGATCGTTTGATAAAATAAAGAAAATCAAACAAGTTTGAATTTTTGTAAAATGAACACATGTATACACAGTGACTTCTCATTTTCTTTTTCACACATCTTTTCACTATCTTGAGATATGCATCAAGATATTGTCCACTTAGTCAAGCATTAGTATTTAATGAATATCACATCTGAATACTTTCTGATTTAATGCCGAGCCTACCTAGCACGTCGAGCAATGATCTTATGGCTTTTTCATTTAGTTTATCCATGAGTCAGACACGTAAGCCAATGTACCATCATTTCCTAAGTATGTCGGATACAATTTCTCATTATTCAATGTTTTTGTATTTTTCCATTTTCTCCCCCTTAAAATGAAACTCTATTTTTGGATTTTCCATTTTAACAAAAACACAAAGACACTATTTTTGGTTTTTCAATTTTCTCCCCCTAAACTATATATGAAATGTACAAGAAATAAAATTGACCAATCGAGCCTACCAAGCACGTCGAGCAATGATCTTATGGCTTTTTCATTTAGTTTATCCATGAGTCAGACACGTAAGCCAATGTACCATCATTTCCTAAGTATGTCGGATACAATTTCTCATTATTCAATGTTTTTGTATTTTTCCATTTTCTCCCCCTTAAAATGAAACTCTATTTTTGGATTTTTCATTTTAACAAAAACACAAAGACACTATTTTTGGTTTTTCAATTTTCTCCCCCTAAACTATATATGAAATGTAAAGGAAAGAAAATTGACCAATCGATACTGATACTTTTCAGTTTTTAGCTTTCAGAAAAACTTTCATTTTTGTAATATGAAGCATTAAATTTAAATTACGCAGGAAACTCCACTATCAATAACTGCTTGAAGCTTGAACTTCACAATCATCGATAGGTCTTCTTGAAGTACATGCATACTGGATTTAAATGATTAGTATTCAAATGATTCAAAGCACACAGCTTCTGGTCGACCAGTGTCTTCCATAAAATCATTTGCAGCTTTGCTGACCACCTTAGGTCGCCACTGCATTTTAGGTTTTTCTGATTTTAATGATTCATTGCCAGCTGATGAACTATCCACACTTGAATTAAATTTTAAAAAAAAACCGTTTCTATGGAGATTTAGATGATGTGGATGTGGACTCACTAAAAACTCTGACAGATAAATTTATGAAAGTGGCAGATTTATCAGAATGTGATTTCTTAGCCATTTCAGGACAATTTTGTGCCATGTTGCCTTTTCGGCGACATTGATAACACAAACGATAAGACCGATTTGGTTTCATTTTGTCCTGAAAAGCATTACAACCATAATCAGAATCAAACTTATCATAAAAAACATTAAATGCTTGAAACCGATTATTGTGTACCCATTTGGAAGTAGGACTTCGAGAGTAGTGTTTGAACCAGGTGAAGAGGACTCTTTGAAATGTTGTCCAACTCGTGAATGACTTTCACAAGACTTCTTATTTTGTTGTTTACCCCGAGTCCTTTTTCCATTGTAGATATAAAAACCTGTGCCAAATGGTAAATCTGATCCAGATTAGTATCCTTCTTTTCTTCAGGAACCTTCTTTGGCACATTCTTCTTGGCTTGCTTTTCAACTTTCTGATTTTTCTACCCAAACCGGAATATTTGTAACAGGGTAATTTTGACAACTCAATTGGAGATTTAACATAATTAGTTTGAGGCACCTGGGTAAATGTAGCTTTAATACCCTTCAAATTGTTAGCTTCAACTAACTCAACAGCCAATTTTTCTTCAGACACCATCTTCTCATCTTTCTGAACAGTCTTTTTAACAAAAATTGTTTTATCATCTAAAACAGTTCCACCCGACACAAAACATTTTTCTAATTCTCCACTTTCTTATTAGATGACTTTGAGTTCTTCTTGTCTGAACTTTCAGTAGCAAATTCAGAATAATCTCCAATTGCATCGAAAGATTTGACATCAGCTAGAGGATCAGTTTGAATCACCGGAGGTGGTAATTGATTGAATTCTTCTCCTCCAAAAACTTTCTTGAAATTCTCATCTTTGCACAAATAACTTGTGAAAGAATGTGAATTCTTCAGATTATTTAATTTCCTGTTAAGATCCAAAACCTCAACAGTTAAATCTGATATCTTCTTTTGAGCTTCACCCAAAGCCTTTTCTGAATCGAATAACTGTTCTGAAGCTCTGTTAGACAAAAACTTTTCTCTTCTCATCTTGTCATGTGCATCATACACATCTTGTGTAATTTTCTTCACCCTTGCCTCATGAATCTCAGTATTCCTTGTCAATAACTTGTTTTTGTTTGTCAAATTATCTAATAATTTGGAATGTTCCACATGACCTTCTTCTTCCAAACCAGTAACTTCATCATAAGCTTTCTGAAGTTCAGCATACGATTGCTGAAGCGAGTCCAATTTGGCTTTTGACTTAGTAAACAAAGCATCAAAATCTTCTGTTACCTCTTTTGCTTCTTTTTCCCATTTCTCAGCATTCTTGACTAGATCGTCTTTATTAGCGAGCAATGTTGAAATCTGGGTGACCAGCTCTTCATTTTCATTTTGATGTTCCAAAATTTGTTTTTTATCAGCAACTTCTTTTGATAACTTTTCATTCTCAATAAGCAACTTGGCAATTATTTTCTTTAAATCCTCTTTAATTCTTTCTTAGCAGCTTTATTCTGAAAACATTTTTCTTCTTTCTTGAAACCTTCATCACTTAAGAAATCATGATCAGTAAGCAATTCCTGAATCTTCTTATCTTTATGTGAAACTGCTTCAAATTTATCAATCAGACAAGAAAATCTAGAAATCAAATGTGGTATCTTTTCATTTTCACACTGCCTGATGTTATCAAATTCTTTCTTCAAAATTTTCTCTTGAGTCTGCTGATATTGTCCAATCCTCTCACACTTTTCTTTAAGAGCTTCCCATAATTCCTTAAAAATTATAAACTTCTTAAACTGATGCATCAATTCCTCAAGTAATGCCTTTGTAATATAATTATAAGTTTTCTTCTCTCTTGTAAATAATTTCTTTCCTTTGAATCAAAACTACTAATCATCTTTGGCTTGTTGAGACCTATCATTGGATACTCATATTCCTTTTCAATCGTAATCCAACAATCAACATCTTGAGAATAGATGTAAGATTCAAATCGACTCCTCCAATTGTGGTAATCTTCCAATCGAAGCAACTTAGGAACCTTTTGAGTCGTTCCTATCTCGTTATCTTAAATCATCATGATTCGCATCGATGTTTGAACAACTGAAAACGCTTGAAAATCGCTCATTTTGAAGTTAAAAACTGAACGTCAAAACTTTAAACTAAAAAAAGAAGGTCTTAAAAGCGGATTGTGGGGGTCAAACCGGAGGATGTTGGCCGTTAGGGTAGTAAAAGTGTAGATCTCTCCGAGACGGTCGTTATAGCTGGTATTAGCTCCCGTAACTCTTAACGGAACTCAAGTTACGTCAGTTTCAGTGAACGCAAATATTCTGCTAGCGTACCAAAACCACCCTCAGCGTACCAAAATGTCGACTTCCGTACCAAAAAAGGTCAATGTACCACCAACGTACCAAAACTCCAACATACTAAGAAACGGACTAGAAAAATCAGCGTACCAGATCAAGCAACGTACGTAACTGCCTGCGTACTAGTGAATAACCGTCGCATACCACGGATGAAGATTGTCTTCCGTACCAATGATCAGCGTACTAGAAATCTATGAATATTTCCTAGCGTACCAAGATGTTCAACCGGCATACCAACAAACTCATCCGGCGTACCAGTAGCGTACCAAGCTGAAATCGACTGATTTTTCGAATTTTTGACTTTTTGGACTGGAATTTGGAACAGTGAGGTGCGAAAACACTCTAGGAAGCTTTAGAAATCATTTTTCACCTCAAAATCAATCAGAATAGGGAAAAATTAATGAAAAACGACTCAAACCCAAACTTTCTCTCACTAGGATTCCGAAAATGGCCAAATCACAGTAGTAGAGCAACCTGGATTGCTCTGATACCACTTGTAAGTACCTGGACGGATCTTACTACTGCATGATTTGATCAATACTATCAACACGAATGTAAATAAAGCTTGCTTTATTGATTCACAAAGAGGAGATCACAAAGAATTCTATAGAGAGAGAACACACACTGAGTTGCACACACTTAAGAGTAATAGAATGACAGAACTCTCTCTAACAAGACCTATTTATACTTACCATTAAGTATAGCGTACCATCCAACGTACCATTGGTACGTTGGCTCCATACCATTGGTACCTTGGCTTCGTACCAACTGGTATGGACCTTGGTGCGTACACCTTAAGACTCACTCAAACAGCTCTGACCTAGATACAATACACGAGACATAAGGTAGCATAGGAATATGCCCTAACACACACCCAGGGGCGGATTTAAGAATAAAGGAGTGGGGTCCTAGGCACCCGCTCAAATTAAAAATAGATTTGTAATTATTTAGACTAAATGATTAAGGCACCCAATGATTATTTTCGGAGACACCCAAGATTATCAAAGTAGCGAGGAGATGATAGAAGTTTTGAGATGAAAAGAGTCAAGTTTTTGTTTTCTAGGCGAGTTGCGGTATTAAGGTATACATTGTTGAAGGTGGGTATAAACTAAGGAAGAAGATGAAGTCGCTGTTGGAAAGAGAAATTATATTTTATTAAAGGGTAATAATGTAACTTAATACTTTCGTGACAATTGTTTTATTTTTTATTTAATGAGAAGTACCAAGTTTTTTTATCCGTAAATTGTTGTATTATTGATTCTTGATAATAAAAAGTTGCGTAAATGAAGAAGATAGGTAATGTTTAATATTTCTAATTATTTTATTATTCTTCATCTTATTTATTTTAGTGTTTAATGATATATTTGATTTGTTCTACTTTTAAATTTGAAAACATGTTTAATTTTGTGAAACTGTTCTTTAAAAGAATAATATATTTTGATAAAAAAAACAACCTTAAAATAATCGTTTGAGTTGTAATCATTCATATATTTCAAACTTATCCGGAAACTTTTATGTTTATTACTAAGAATTTAAGCATTTATAAAACGTGACTCCAGTGAAATAAATTTTTGGATCTGTCCATAGTTTGAATATTCTGATTCTCGTAAAAAAGAAGTGTAGAAGAAGATTAAAATATCCAAATTTTTGAAACAAAATAACTCAATTTAGTACTGTTTTTATGTCAGTTTTACTAATTTTTTGACACCCACTGAATAAATTTCCTGGATCCGCCACTGCACACACCAAATATATCCCCTTTTAACCTCCTCCTAAAGTTTGCAACCGATGAAAACCGGACATTATCATAATATATTTTGCCTCCCCCCCTCCCCCCCCCCCCCCCAAAAAAAAATTACACACACAATTGAAGAGGAAATCAAGAAACCACGACATCATCAATGAAGAGGAAAATGACATCAACCATAGGGTAGCACGAACACTTAGTTGCATCCACGACACCTACGCTTTGAAATTAACAACATTTTTGTTGTTTGAACAACTAATAATAGAATTTTAACAATGGCGGAAGGAACGGATGGTGTAGCAATCTTCCCAATTTCATGGACGGATGCCATATTCCCTTCCATTTCCCCATCGCCAAACGCAAATGTCATTCATCCTCTCCCTCTCTCACGATCAACTAACTTTTGCAATTCTTCACAGGTAAAATGATGTTTAATTTTCATTTTCATCTTCTTCATTCGCTATAATATACATATATTCTCAATTAATCGGTCTGATTTCGATTCTGACAACAACTTTTTCATCGATTCTGTGAATCGCGTTCGTGTCTCGTTTCAGAATTTTGAGATGTGATTCTACGCGAATTAATTGTCAGTTTTACTTTTGTGCCTGAGAACAGATCTCGTTTCCTCATATTCTGCCTGTTTTTGTATTTCTTTTAGTAGCTTGATGTTATTATCTAAAAATATTTGTTTATGATTCCTACATTGTGGAATCAATCCGAGACACTATTAATTTTTTCTTTTTGTTTGCATGTACCGGAGATCACAATTAGTTTTTTGAATGATGATGTATTGATTAAACTTTTATACAGCAAGTCTGACAAAGAATTGTTTTTTTAAGACGTCTTTAGAAGCTTGCTTAACATTTGCATGCTGCGTTCCTCTAAGAAGAAATTATTTCCATTCATATAAATATATGCACACACACATGTACATATACATATAAATGTAGTAGATGCATCATGCATGTATAGATGTATATACACATAAAACGCTGTCAATTGCAAAGTTGGTGCTCGAGGCTCTCGCATGCGCAGGTCTAGAGGGTGTATGCATCCTTATGCTGCATTCCTACATCATGCGGTTTTCATGGTTTGAACCTCTGACCTCTAGCCTCTAGGTAACATGACAACAACCTAACCATTGCTCCAAGGTTCGCCCCTACATAAAACATGCGTAATACAAATGTATGTATGTAAATACATGCACTTATATTCATGGTGCATGTAGTTTGTTATTTCTATGATATGGATATGGACGTGCATTTGAGTTGTATGTAGTCTTGGCTTCAAAGATTTCATCACTTAGCATTGTCGATAGGGTAAATGAATAGCGTTTTTATTTTCTGTTTTCATTTTGTAAAAGATGAAATTAGGACAGATCATTATGCTTGGTCTACTTTACCTTTTTAAGAGAGTGATCAGTTTACAAAAGTTTGTGCTGTGGTTACAATTTGTGAACTTGATGCTGACATTTTCATGGTTTATAGTGACCATTTGACTTTAAATGAGATTGAGCATTCGGAGACTGTAATCATAGTTTTACGTTTGATTCCAAAATCCATTCTTAATATGACAAAACATCTTTCCAAACTAATTCTTACCTGTCAATGCAAGTTCTTTTGCATCACAGAAAATGTAAATGCAAAAGAGGTGCAGATGCTAGAAAATAAGGTTGCACCTCATCGCTAAATCTTCTTTTTGTAGCTCACATGGTTGTTTTTCTGGTTCTTGATCATGATCTCCTCTTTAGTTAGTATCTTAATGTAATCATGTCAGTCCATCTCTCTTTCCCACATATTTGGCTGTGGACTATTAAGTTCAAATTTGAGACTGTTCTTAATCACTTTTTTTTCACGTTCGTTGATGAATATAAACTTTATCTTGCTATTTTTTTTACAGGCACTGAGTTAAGATGGCTGACTCAGAAGACATTCAGCCCCTTGTTTGCGACAATGGAACTGGGATGGTTAAGGTATAAATTCAAATGTGTTATTGTAGTTTTGTACCTCAACTACTTCATCTCTTCTTTAGGGTGAAATAATTGCTTCTTGTTGTACCAATTTCATGACTCTATTTCGTGCTTCATAGCCCCATCAAAGTAAATGCTGACCTCACAAATGGTTTAACAACAATGTAATGCTACTTTATTTGTAGACCTAAATAATGCTACAAGCTAATATGTAGTAAATAGTTACTGGAGTAGGATTACATTTGGTTACTCTTTTCTAAGGCTGGATTTGCTGGAGATGATGCACCGAGAGCCGTTTTCCCAAGCATCGTGGGACGCCCACGTCACACTGGAGTTATGGTTGGCATGGGTCAAAAGGATGCATATGTTGGGGATGAGGCTCAGTCCAAGCGTGGTATATTAACTCTGAAATATCCAATAGAGCATGGTATTGTGAATAACTGGGATGACATGGAAAAGATTTGGCATCACACTTTCTACAATGAACTCCGTGTGGCTCCAGAGGAACATCCAGTTCTTCTGACCGAGGCACCCCTTAATCCAAAAGCTAATCGTGAGAAGATGACTCAGATCATGTTCGAGACATTTAATGCTCCTGCTATGTATGTTGCAATACAAGCCGTCCTCTCACTCTATGCCAGTGGTCGTACTACTGGTAAGTTTCTTGTCGTTCATCTATCTAAAGGGTCAATGGGAAAATAAAAAATAAAAAATAGCTAAAAAGGAAAACGGGTTAAACACGTTTAAGGTTCCCTAGTTCTTATTAAATACAACTTCTAGATCACTTTATTGAGAATATTAGATCATTACTATTATCAGAACATACTTTGGTCTACATATTTAACACAAGTTTTATTGTAAAAAAGTAAATAAAGGAAAACTATTTTGGGCCAACCGGTACCTCACTCATGTCGGCCCATATAATTTGTTTATACATTTTAACTTGGACCCATCCTGACTCGTTAACTCAGCTTTGTGTAGTACTTTGAAGAATAATTTTTTTTGTGACAAGAATATTGATGTCAACATTAGTGTCAAAAACTCGAGTAATGTTTAAGCTTGTTAGAGCATTTATCATATTATGAACCAGGAATGTAAGACTAGAGGTGCAATTTCAGCATCTGTACTATTGAACATGTGGCTTAGGCTTATGCTTATCTCAAACACGTCACTGAACATTTAATAAGAAGAACTGGGTCAAATGGATTGAAAATCACTCAAAAATTCTTTTAAAATGCGTACAACTTCCTAAATCATTTTGTTTAAAGATTTAGATAGTTGTGACATTATCTTTTTGTAATCATGATTAGTGCATTAATATCCATAACATATAAAAAAATAATGGAGGAAAACATTGTGTTGGGTCGGTCAACACACCCCGACTCGGCCTGTTTTGAAATGTATAAAAAATAAGGATGCATGCGGACGGTTAGCTTCTGGGTGTTTTCTTTTGCAGGTATTGTTCTTGATTCTGGAGATGGTGTCAGCCACACAGTTCCCATTTACGAAGGTTATGCACTCCCACATGCCATATTGCGTCTAGACCTTGCGGGTCGTGACCTCACAGACGCATTGATGAAAATTTTGACCGAGAGGGGTTACTCCTTCACCACGTCTGCTGAACGGGAAATCGTAAGAGACATGAAAGAAAAGTTGGCATATATCGCACTGGATTATGAGCAGGAACTAGAAACATCCAAGACAAGCTCTTCGGTGGAAAAGAGCTTCGAGCTGCCGGACGGGCAGGTAATCACTATTGGCGCTGAGCGTTTTAGGTGCCCCGAAGTCCTTTTCCAGCCATCAATGATTGGAATGGAAGCTGCTGGCATTCATGAAACAACATATAACTCTATAATGAAATGTGATGTGGATATTAGGAAGGATTTGTATGGGAATATTGTACTCAGTGGTGGTACCACCATGTTCCCAGGTATTGGTGACAGAATGAGCAAGGAAATTACTGCATTAGCCCCAAGTAGCATGAAGATTAAAGTGGTTGCTCCACCAGAAAGGAAGTACAGTGTCTGGATTGGAGGCTCTATCTTGGCATCTCTTAGTACCTTCCAGCAGGTTTTTTCTTTCACTCTGATATTCTCATCTCGTACGTAGCTAAATAATTATTTGATTTCATCTCCAACCTGACCCGTTGTTCATAAGTAAAGGGGCCGAATTTGATATAATGGTTGTTAATTTTGCTGTCACAGATGTGGATCGCAAAGGCTGAATATGATGAGTCGGGCCCTTCCATTGTGCACAGGAAATGTTTCTAATCATGAGGATTAAGAAAACAAAAACAAAAACTGGAAATTTGAAAATAAAAGGTGGTGGAGAAGAGAAAAAGCAGATATATTCATTGAGGCGCGGTTCCACAATGATTTTTTATTTTATACTTTCCAGTTCTTAGTAGTTGAATAGTTACCCGATTTCCATTTCAATTTTTTGTTTTCATTACTGAACCGACATGTCTATTATTTAGATTGAATTATCTGGTTTTGTTGGATAAGTTTGTGTTACAATAAATTCTTGAAAGTTTTGTGTATTTTGGTGGCAAACTATTGGACTCTAGGCTTATAATACACCCTGGTCCGATAATACAAACTAATAAGTTTTTACTAGTTCTGCTAAGACAGTTGATATTAAGTCCATTGGTCCTTCTGGCTTTTGACTAGTTATATGGAAACAAATGTAAGTAAGAATACGGTGGTAGTTGTGGGAGGACCTATTGCTTGCTTCAAAAAGGAAACATGTAATGTGGGATGGATCATTACATCAGCTAGTAAGTCCAGACGATACCCTAGCACCCATGTTCTATGATTATCAACAAATTGTTTCATCCAGTTCCTAGCCTTATGTAACAAGTGTTTTACTAAATCCATCACCCGTTTTTATGTCATCATATCATCTACTACTATTACATCAGTATCAGAAAAGATCTAAGGCATATTCAAGGGCTGAGGAAACCTTAAAGCGCCTTGAAAAGAGTCATTCCAATGGTAGAGTGAAAGTTTGTGTTGCACCACCATTTTGAACATGATTACCAACTAAGTGGCTCCTCAAATACCCTAGATCACAAATAATTCTCCAAACTAAGATTCACCAGTTATGCTTGTATGTCGATTTGGGATCTAAGGATGTTCCTTGTTTCTTCATAAAGTTTGTCTGAAAAGCACTTAAAGGTATCTGATACTATCCTAGCTTGCCACACATGTAGTTTATATACTTGTATTTGGGTGGCTCAATGCCATAAAATAAGCATTTTTGTTAGTTTGTCTACCATTGTTCTATCTGTAAAGAACTACTCCATCCACTTCTTTACTCAGTACTATATCATACTTTACTCCATTGAACAAGGTAATTGATTACTTTATCACTTAGAGGAAAATATGTATATTAATTGAAGTTAATGGATCAAAATTTAAATTTTGAATGGCAAAGTTGCGTGAAAGTGAGGTTATGCGCATTGGACAGTACAGTGCAATTAATGATCCACCTAACAAGATAGAGTGGAGGGTGGTAGTGTTCCACTCAGAAACATCATCACCATATGAGCGGAGGAGTGACCCTCGTCCCACCCATAGAGAAGTTGTATTTTTTTCTTTCGTCAAAGTCTATTGAGATGACTAGTCGTCACTAGAGACTTAGTGGGAATGTGAGAAACTTGGGCGCCAATATGAAAAACATAAGACGACGACAGGTTGTCGCCAAAGGTCCTTTTTACTTTTAGTTTAAATTTTTTTAATACCAAGGTAAAATCAATAAATTAATAAAAAACAGTAAAACCTATACAGACGGTATGCATTTAGTTTTTTTTTAATTTTATTTTTTTTATTTTTTTATTTCTTTATTTATAATTTCAGAACACGGCGTCATTTCCCCTACCCTATGACGACGACATATTATCGTCGTAGAGTTAATATGCCATAAAACAAAAATAAACCCTCTTAATGTTCCCTTCAATCATTTGATTGTCTCAAAATATGAACCACTACCATCCGTCTACCTCTTGAGAACACCGTGAACCGCAACCATCACCGGTAACAGCTCCGGCCATCGTGAACCATCATCGAGCACCATCGCGAACAACCTGATCTCCCCTCTGCACACCATCACCTACAGTCGCCCAACATGCCTCCATCTCTTAATTTCACTTTGAAGTTTGATGTGAGCCATCTTCCTTGTCTTAGTTTTACTATGTAATCACTAAAGATTATTTGTGATTTGAGGATGGAAATATGAAATTAACTCCACTAAATGTATGTATAAAAATAACACATAAAACCTTATACAAAATTATATGCTTGAAATCGTATTACATGATAATTATACTGTATAAAAATGAAATAATAAACAAAATAATGTAAAAGGAAAAGAAAATACGGCTAAAAAGAAATAATATTAAACATAAAATAATAAATTGCCTAAATTATGTGTAGTGTGAGGGAGAGATTACTAATTGATGAATAATAAGTAACTTTATTATTATTTTATTTAATTAAATTTTTTATTTTATATATTTGATTATTTTATGATATTTAATTTGTTTAATAATAAGTTTTTAGTTTAAGTGATTTTATGATTATCAAGTTCATCAATTTATTATTATTAAGTTTGTTTATTTTATGATTGAAGAGGATAGATCCGCTTAGGACTATTCGGATACTCATGCGGATCCTCCTGACCCATGATACCAGGAAATTTTATGATTTCCACAAAGCATAGTGTCACACCTCAGACAAAGGATTGGGTGTGAGCGAGATGGCATCATAGTCACAAATATACAAAACAACTACTACTAAATTCAAACGTTAATTAAAACATAATATCTTTAATTGTTGCTGCGGAAAGAGTGGTAAACAATATTGTCTTACATTTGAACTTAAAAGTCTTGTTCATTTATTGAAAAACATAAAGTAGTTATTTAAGATAGATAGGGACTAGGACTCCAACGAAGCAGGTCCGAATATAAAGGCGAAGTCCCATTTGCACGGCTTCCATGATCATCTTATTTACTTGAGAAATCTTGAGTTTAAAAGGTCAACATAAAGTTGGTGAGGTTCACAGGTTTAGGACTCGATAGTAAGATTGTAAAACAGTTTTCAGAAAACTCAAAATGTTACATTGGCTTACTGTTATAGTTGTATGATCTCACCTGAACCTTGATTTCAAATACTAACGATTTACGCACCCATGGTATCCTCGCCCGAGAGATACCGAACATAGCAGAATAACTGATGTGTACCCCAAGACAATATCCGGAAGTCAGAATTGGAGCTACCAATCGAGGCAGGGTTGTCAACCCAAATAGATCTATTCACTAGCTATCGTTTCGACCAGAACTAATTGAAATCAACTAATGGTGGGATTCAGTTGTACTAATATTTATAACGATAAAGTACCAGTTGTGGGCAATTAGTAAGAGAACCGATAGTCATACGGCTAACAGTAGACCATAACATTAAGTTAAACCATTTTATCAGTTCATGATTTCTCCCCCATAAGTGTAAAATAGTTATAAAGAAAAGGGGCCGTGAAACTCACTTGATTCAGTGATAATTATAAATGGCCGAGTGGCAACTAGCAAGTAAAGTCCTAATAAAACTTAAGACAACATGCATAAGGGTCCACATAATCATTTGAGTAACAAATGTTACCCAAATGATACCGGTCAAGTCTTGACGTATAATCTCATTTGTAGCGTTTGAAACCCCGTTTAGTTAATCAGTTTGAAATCAGTAAATGCAATCGTTCACGTATAAAGGCATTTAATGTAAATAAATACAAGGAATGAATATGCGACAACGTATCATGAAGACCAGTTCAATCAAGTCTTGAATATTGTTTTAAATAATAATATTTATTATTATTTTTAAGTTCGCTCGATCGATTGAATAATTGATCGTGTTAAGTTATATATATATATATAACTAGGGTTCACAATTATTATTGAAAAAATTATCCTAACTTGTCGAAATAACTTTACTAAATTATTACAAGTTAGAGATTAAATGATTAAACACAAGTAGGTAAATATTGAAGGATAATTTTATATTTAAACTCAAGTTATGAAAATTTAGGGTTTTAAGTTAATATAAATATAACTATTGTTAAAATCATTATATTATCAAACCAAAATGAGTTTAACTCAATTTAGGGTTTCTAAAATTCATAATGTAATTATTTGTTGAAAATAATTATTTTCGTTTCGTTACGTCGTAAAACGTTTGCTAGTTGTTGATTGCTAGTTGTTTCAGAAGGTGAAACATCTTCCAATAGTTCTACAATTCTCCCACTTTTCTCTTGAGCTATAAAATTCTTTTCAAAGAATTCAGCGTATCGAGCAACACGAACAGTGTTTTCGGAAGGATTATAGAAGTAGTAACCCATTGTTTCCTTTGGGTATCCTACGAAGATGCACTTAGTCGTCCTGGGTTGTAATTTGTCAGGCGTATCGCGCTTCACAAGTGCCTCACATCCCCAGACTCTTAAGTAAGACAACACAGGGACTTCGCCATGCCATAATTGATATGGTGTCTTTTCAACCTTCTTGGTTGGAACCATATTTAGAACGCGTACAGCGGTTTCTAGAGCAAAATCCCAAAATGATAATGGGAGAGTTGTAAGGTTCATCATCGACCTCACCATTTCTAGTAGGGTTCGATTCCTCCTCTCAGACACTCCATTATGCTGAGGAGTGTAAGGAGGAGTAAGCTGTTGGACAATTCCACACGCTTTAAGATAATCCTTAAACTCTTGGCTTAAGTATTCTCCACCACGATCCGATCGAAGGATCTTGATGGTCTTTCCGAGTTGATTTTCTACTTCGTTCTTGAACTCTTTGAATGTTTCAAACACTTCATGTTTATGTTTAAGCAAGTAAACATAACCATAACGGCTGAAATCATCCGTGAAAGTCACGAAGTAGCTAGCACCTTTTCTTGACACATGTCTAAATGGGCCACAAACATCAGTATGAATGAGTCCAAGTAGTTCTTTAGCCCTTTGCGGCTTGTTCGGAAAGGGTTTTCTTGTCATCTTTCCTGAGATACAGGAAACGCATTTATCAAATGATTCATCATTTGATTGTAAGATCCCTTCACGTTGAAGTCTTTCAATGCAGTTTTTGCCAACATGGGCAAGACGACAGTGCCAAAGATAGGTAGAGTCCAAACTTGTTTTGGCTCGTTTGCTAATAGTGAACATTGAATTATTTGAAACACAACCACGCATATCAATTTCATAAATGCCATCACAAGGAATAGCATCAAAATAATGAACATTATTTTTAGAAACTGAAATACCGATATTATTAAAAACATTAATATATCCTTGGTTTTTCAACAATGAAACTGAAATAACACCTCTAGTAATAGAAGGTGCATAATGACAATTGTCTAAAACAATAATTAACCCAGAAGGAAGAACTAAATGAAATTCTCCTATGGCTTCCACAGCTGCTGGCAAACCATTTCCCACGAACAGCTGCAAAGCTCCAGGCTTCAGTTTCCTCCTGTTTCTAAGACCCTGCAACGTATTACAGATATGAGTTCCACAGCCGGTGTCATACACCCATGAATCACACTTAGAAAAGGAAAATAATTCAATTGTGAAGATACCTGAAGTACTAGCCCCGCTAGTATTCTTTCTCTTCTTCATCAACTCAGCTAGATAGGTAGGACAGTTCCTCTTCCAGTGTCCAACTTCACCACAATGGTGACAGATCTGGTCTTTAGCCGGATGCTCTTTTGCGGCCGGAGGGGTTTGCTTGGTTTTAGGAACAAGCGCAACTGCCTTGCCTTTTCCTTTACCATCATTCTTGCCCTTCGCCTTTTGCGGTCGTTTAGCCTTTTGGATCTTTCCCCCCTTGATCATAAGAACTTGGGGTGTTTCAGTGGCCTTCTTAGGAATCGTTTTTTCATACTCGACAAGCATAGCATGAAGCTCAGGTATAGTCTTAGTCATACTATGCATGTTGTAGTTACGCACAAAACCCTCAAAATCCTTCGTAAGAGATTTGAGGATCATGCCAACTGCCACAGCCTGATTATACCCATAATTGAGCGATTCCAATTTGTCAAAGTAGCTCTTCATCTTGAGCACATGACTACTGAACGATTTACCAGTTTCAAGCTTCAAGTCGTGGAGTTCCACAACTAGGTCGAACAATTCAACACCAGCTTGTTTTTCATACATCTTCTTTAGCTCTTTGATCATATCACAAGGTGTATGAAATTCGTATTGCTTCTGAAGATCGGGAGTCATACTCGAGATCATCATGCAAGCAACCTCATCGTATCTGCTATACTCTGCATTGTAGAACGCTTTCTCTTGATCAGAAGCATTAGCAGCTGGCTCGGTCGGCCAATGATTTTCAAGGACATCGGTCCTCCGTTCAACTCTAAGGACAATCCTCAGTTGACGGTACCAGTCATTGAAGTTAGATCCATTCAGCTTTTCTCTTTCAAACATTTGACGAAAAGCATGACCAACATTGTTTTGAGGAGGGTTTGTTGCCATCTACAAAACAGATCAAGTTCAAAAATCAGTATTTTCGATAATTAAGTCCTTAATAATTTAATTACCCAATGTTTAAATAACTTTAAACAATTAAGCTTATTAAGGCTAGGATCCTAATGACATGCCCTCATTTCATCAGTTGATCTGCTAGAAATGATGCATTCAAAAGGTAAGTGACGATCAATAATTGTATTCCAAATACAATTCCTAGATTTTATGGGACCTACAACTTGCACCAAGTGATTTGTAGTCATGTTTCATCCCATCTTTTGCCACGGGCTAAGGGTCTCACCGCCTAGCTCGCTTTAAGTCGTCCAACCAAGAACGCACAAATTGTCCACCATTGTGTACCAATGAGTGGGAATTTGTCTTGTAATTGCTAATCTACCATTGTGTACCAATGAGTAGAGTAACACCCACAAGTGTTCTTTACAAGTTGGGTGGCAAAGACTTAAGTTTGATTGGGTCAAAACAATTTGATATGATCAAAAGGTTATGTGTGAAGATTCATGCACATCTTCACCACATAATGTGTTTATAAAATGCTTAGTTTGTCTTCCAAGTCAAAAGAGCTCGGTAGCTCCATTCGCAACACACAAAGAAGCGTAGGGGTGAGGTTTGCACATTGCAATTAAAAACCTACCCCTTTAGGGAAGCAGAGCGACCCGACTTATACCTCTCTTAGAGTATGTTCGAATGGGTGAGCCGGTGTTTCTTTTGAACTTGCAGGACACAAATTTTATTTTATAAACAAATCATATTTCAATAGTTAGTAAGCAAATTTCAATTTTCATAAAACAATTAGCGATTTAAAACCTTTTTATTATGTCTCAATTATCACATAATTACACATAATCTTAGGGTTTCTAATTATCTTACATAATTTTAATTTTTAATTCTCTCGTTTTAAGTAATAACCATGATCGTTTTGCATGAAACTTCATGGTTTTTACTTCTTTTTAACTCATTAAAATTAAAAAGGTACAACATGTTGGTTTCTAACAAATAACAAAAACTTGGGTTCTTAATTTTAGATCACAAGAATCGAATTTTAAACCTAAAATTAGGGTTTCCGATTCGGCTAGAGGTTTTCGATCCAATGTAAAGATTACGATCGGAATTAGGGTTTCCGATCGGTATTAACGTTTCCGATCACAATTAGGGTTTATGATCGGAATTAAGGTTTACGATCTTGCATCAAACATGTCATGAACTAAGGTTTACGATCGGAAACATAGGGTTTCCGATTGGAAACAGCCGCCGACCTAGGGTTTACGATTTTGCATCAAACATGTCGTAAACAAAGGTTTACGATCGGAAACTTAGGGTTTCCGATCGGAAACAGACGGCAGATCGTAAACTATTTACGATCAATTAGGGTTTGCGATTTTTACCAATTTGCGAAATCCAATTTTGCCAATTGTAAAAAACGATTTTTGAGTGGATCGAAAAGCTAGAATCTTGATTAACCCCCTTCAAGTTTTTATTCCCGGTAATTAATTAAAATCATAGGTGGCTCGTGATACCACTGTTGGGTTATATAACAATTTATCGAATTTAAACACGAGTACGCAGCGGATATATTCCTATGAATTAATCTAACTAACCGGATGGAAGTTGTGTACCTTTTTAGCTCGGCAAGAGAAGATCCTCTAGGATTTGAAGTAAATCCCTCTACGATCGCACACACGACACACCGATGTACGTATGCTAGTACTTGATCACGAACACGAGCTTCTCCTTCCTTGATGCTTTGGTCGAACCACTCGAAACCAAAACCCTAAGTGGGTTCGGTTTCTTAGCCGTAAATTAGAGGGAGGGAGAGAGAGAATTAGGGTTTTTCTTTCCAAGTATATGCTCTCTTTAACCCTAAACCCATAGGTTCTATTTATAGGATTTAAGAAACTTGGAAAACAAGATAAGCATTGGGATGGGGAGCCCTAACCGAATTCGGCCCTAAGGCCGTATCCCAAAGCCTTTTCCTAATTGTAATCCAATTACAACTCTCTTTAATTTTCAACTAACACCCGTTAACAATTAACCGTTAGTTTTAATGATTCCTCGTTAATTATTCGTGATAAATATTAATTAACTGATTAATTAATACAAATACATTAGTGTCGAGACGTGTGACCCCGTAGGCTTAAATAATTTCCGGACATACGCTTACTATTACATGATCATATCCCTACACTTCCGGTGTGGGACTGGAAGGTGGAGTAGGTGGGAAGATATCTGAGAAGTCAATAGTAGGTGGAGGTTTCTTCTTGAGAGGGACAATAGGTGTGAAATTGTCTGTTCTATATTTTCGATTTGCAAGCTTGGTGGCTACCTTTTTGGAGATGGAGGGTGGTTTGTAGGGTATTAGGGCAAGTGATTGTGGAAGTGATGGAACTGTTGTAGGTGAGGGGTTTGGGTTGTATATGAAGGAAGGTGGAGGTTGGATATCTGCATCATCAGCAAGCTTAGGTTTAACATTTAAGTTAGATGATGTACCTGAAGTGAGTTCTGAAGGTGAAGGCATCACCAACTTTGGATTCACAGCAGCTATATCCCCTTTAAGCTCATGAAAAATTATGTCAATCAAGCTGCAAAGTTCTCTGACTTTCAGCTGAGCTACCTCTTCTTCTGTCTTCAAATTTCTAAACACGAGAGCCCTTTTTACCTTCTTCAGCAATAGGTAATTCTCGTCATTCCTTGTCAGCTTGGTAGGCATTTGAGAGGCAATAGAAATCAACCTCTGCTTATCAACCTCAGTCAAAGCATCCAAATTGTATTCCTTCAGTCTCCAATTAAAGGATCTTGACTTAGCCTCTTCAAGCAAGTTCTCAAAAACTCCAATCTGTGAATATAGATCAAAATCCTCTTGAAGCTCTTTGGCTAACCTCTCACCTTCTGCTGCCCTTTTGGCGTCTTCTACCATTTTCAACACAGCTTCAGCTTCAGGAGTTTGAACCACCTGTTGAATGGTTCTAACAGTTTCAGATTGAACATGTTCTTCAGCTTGAACTGGTTCTGTACTCCTCATAGCTAATAAGGTTGCAGCTATATCTTCTGCTTCTTCACTTCACTGGGTTTCTGCTTCAGTTTCCGGTTGAACTGGATTTGGAACTTCAGTCACCACCTGAGGTTGGGTGACTTCAGATTCTTTATCAGCTAACTCCAGTACCTCTGTGCCTTCATCTTCACCAATTATATTTTCATCACCTCCTTCAGTCATAGTAGCAACTGCAACAGTTGCAGTGCTTTCTTGAACATCATTTACTGCCTTGTTGGTGGAGGCAAAGTTCTTCTCCACTTGATCACTGGCTCTTTCAGCTGGAAAGATGACATCTTTTAATAGCCTTGTGATCAAATTTATGTGCTCAGGGAGAGCACCAGCAATCAGCATGGAAGATTGTACTAGCTCAGTGAGGCTGGGGTCTTCAAAAGGAGAGATAGAAATCAGTTGACTGCTCTTCATATTTACCCAACTCTCTTCTACTGTGAAGGGTTTAACACCAATTCTTTCGCAGGCTGTGGCTCTAACTTCAGCCGGTATCCTCTAAGTTTCTTCAATTTCAATCATAACAAGCCTTGAGGGCATCTTCTCTCCCAATTTGACAGTATCAGCTTCATCAGCATCAATAGCTTCATCAGCTTCTCTAAGAGGGTTTGAAGGGTCTGCTTCAGTGTTAGTAGGAACAGCCTTCACCAAAGTAGCAACAGTTGCATTCAATTTATCAACCTGTGCTTGAAGAGTAAGGTACAATCCCGTCAATTCTGGTAGTGTATAACTGTCCTCAACTGGCCTTTTACCGATATCCTTGGACGAAACCATGTTATCAATCCGAGATTGATCAACTGTGGTACCCATGGCTTCTTGGCACCTGGGATTCTCTTCAACTGTTTCAACAACCCTTGGTTCTAATGAAGGACCCTCGGGTGCTGATTCATAGAAGATTGCCGCAGTTTGGGTCTTAGTTATGTTACTGCTAGCACCAAGATCCAGTGGGGATACTTAGGCAGCAGCAGCCCTCGCTGCATGAATCTCTTCATGACTCCTGAGATTCACCTCCGGTGAGGAATGGGGGTTTAGAGCAGCAGTGTCCTGATCTATCGGAATATTCTCATGTAATGAGGTGGGTGAGTTAATAACACCTTCATTTTGATCAGGATTAAATGCACTGTCATTCCAAGGTGATAGGGGTTGCAGGGGTGAAAATCTCTCATATGGGGAATGTACATCTGCTTCTAATGACTCCCCCTCAGGTGAGGATTCGTCCCTAAGAGAATATCCCAATTTGACCAGTTTCCGCTTGGGCTTTTTGCCTTTTGCCGGATTTGAAGCTTTGGGTTGGCTTGTGGTACTAGGTGGAGGAGACCTAATGACCACCTGTCTCTGTCTTTTGAAAACGACAGGAGGGGATGTATATGAGGAAGTGGAAGTGGTAGTTTGAGTGGATGCTTTCCTCTTTTTGGTTTGATAGATATTTAAAGTAGAGGAAGCAGGGCCAGATGTGGGATCAGAAGCTATTGGGTTGATAGCCCAGTCATCTTGAGCATGGGGCTTAGTTGCTGCAACAGTTTCCATTTGAACCTCAGCATCAACAGGTTCATCGGGAAACTGCCTTGGAATTGGCAGGGAATGGTCGGTATCCCTTCCAAGAAAAACAGACTTGTTTAAAGCTAAGTTCGAAAAGGTTTTCTTAGTTAGGTGTTTTGGTTCCAAAACTTTACCACCCAAGACAATTTGGGGGTATTCCTCTTTGAGAATACATGTTAAAAACCTTGGGTACATGTAAATATATTCGGGTTGGATGTTTGTTATTAGGGCTTGAAAAATTAATCTAGAAAAGTTGAAATTTTCACCCTTTACAACAGCATAGAAGGCAGAAGCTTCTTCAGCAGCAAGCTCATCAAAACCGCCCTTCTTTAGAGTTAGGCAAACTAAGATGGGGTGAGCCAAAAACCTCCAGTTGTATGGTAACTGCCCTTTCTTTATGGTTTTGCTTTTCAGAGAACCACCATATCCAATGTCTCTAAATAGAGGTAGATACTTCTTGGAATCAACATCCATGTATCCATTTTCATCCCTTAGTTTCAACACTTTTCGTACCTTTGCTTCATGTATCTCCACAGTTGTGCCTTGAACTGTTGACACAATTTGTTTACTACCGCCGTCACCTTCGGTAACCCTAGCGTGAGACCAGAAATCTTCCATTATTTCTTCATATATCATAGCTTCGACTGTCAGCGCATGAAGAAGATGAGAACTGTTCAGGAAGTCGATCATCCCGTTGTAGATATCGGTTTTACTCGGTGGTTCTAGGTACACCACCAAGTTGTGCTCTACGGGAAACTTTGAGTCATCGACGAGCTTCTTGCCACTTGATCTTGCTTTAGGAGCCTATTGATGATGATCGATTTGAGAGAAATTGACGGTTATTTGGAAGTTACGGAGAGATTTGGGAGAAATTTGGGAGTAATTTCTGAGTGGGGTTTGAGAGAAATGGGGAAAAATGACGGTAATTTAGGGCTTTTACCTTTGACGTTGATGACGTGGAGGAGAGAGGTTTTAAATAGACGGTTCAGTAACTGATGTGACAGATGCTTTATGAGTTATACGGTACAACTTGGTAAAGCATGTCTTTATCCAAAAGTAAATTTGCTGAAACCTCGGATATTAAATGGTTTAAAAACTTGATGGGTAAATAAATGTGTATCCGCTTAGAAAATCGTGCCTTCTGGGTAATTAAATGAGACTTTTACTTTTGTTGACCCGGAAGTTCAAGCGGAACCCATTTTCTCCTTTATTTTAAAGACTAAAATTCTTCCGTTTGAACTTCAAGCGGAGAATTTTTCCGCTTGGAAGAATTGTCTAAATATTTTTTTTCCACGTGAGTGACAAAGCATTGTTCTGGTTGAAGTTCACCCGGTGATTTTCAAAGTTGTTTTCTCACAGGTTGAACCGGAACTTGAAACTGAACAACGAAACACATGATTTTTGAAAATTTGTGATAATTTTTTCATAGTGTAACAGAGATTACTGACTATGAATTGAGATGATGTCTAATTATCACAAGAGATTTTCTTTTTCTTTTTCTTTTTGTATCAAGAAACGGGCTCTTAAGTACATGCCTCTCTTTTATTAAAAAATTGTGAAAAGTTTTATTCAAAATTCATCATCCCAATGGCTGTGATGAGGTAGAAAAATCTTGCCTCATCAAAAGCTTTTGTAAACAGATCTGCCAATTGATGATCAGTGTGAACTTGAACAATTTAATCAGATTCTTTTCTGCACAATCTCTAATAAAGTGATACCTTATGTCAATGTGTTTGGTTTTGGAGTGCTTTACTGGATTGTTGATGATGGAGATGGCACTGTTGTTGTCTATAAGAATAGGAGTTTCCATGAATGTGATTCTGTTGTCAAGCATCTGATTTTGGATCCAAAGGACTTGACTACAACAACTTGAGGCAGCAATATACTCAGCCTCTGCAGTTGAAGTGGAAACATAAGTTTGTTTCTTTCATTGCCAAGAGACAAGCCTTTCACCCAAAAATTGACATCCACCTGATGTTGATTTCTTGTCTATGTCACATCCTCCATAGTCACTGTCTGTGAATGCTCTGAAAGAGTAGTCAGAGTTCTTGGGATACCACAAACCCAGTTTTGGTTGGCCCTTCAGATACTTGAAGATTCTTTTAACAACTAGCATATGTGACTCCTTTGGTGAGGACTGATATCTAGCACATAAGCAGACACTGAACATGATGTCAGGTCTACTAGCAGTGAGATACATCAGTGAGCCTATCATTTCCCTGTACATGTGCACATCCACTTGCTTGCCACTTAAGTAACTTGTTAACTTGTGGGAAGTGGACATAGGAGTTTTTGCACTTGAGCATGCTTGCATATCAAATCTCTTTAGCATGTCTTGGATGTACTTTGATTGGTTCAAAAAGATTCCATCTGCAGTTTGCTTCACTTGTAGTCCTAAGAAGAATGCTAGTTCTCCCATGGAGCTCATCTCAAATTTTGACTGCATCAAAGTTTCAAACTCCTTGCACAAAACAGTGTTAGATGAACCAAAAATAATATCATCTACATAAATTTGTACCATCAACATGTCCTTACCAAAAGTTTTGACAAAAAGTGTTTTGTCAATTGCCCCTCTCCTGTAGCCATTCTCTAGAAGATAGTTAGAAAGAGTTTCATACCAGGTTCTAGGTGCTTGTTTGAGAGCATACAAAGCTTTGATCAGCTTGCACACCCTGTTAGGATGATGAGGATCCTCAAAACCAGGAGGTTGTTTGACATATACTTCTTGTTCCAGTTGGCCATACAGGAAGGCACTTTTG
Organism: Deinandra increscens subsp. villosa; assembly: GCA_039602395.1. Lineage (NCBI taxonomy): Eukaryota > Viridiplantae > Streptophyta > Magnoliopsida > Asterales > Asteraceae > Deinandra > Deinandra increscens. Next base: position 2,932,959 of record JBCNJP010000002.1, read on the forward strand.
ACATCCATCTGAAATACTTGGAAGTCTTTGAAGGCAACATAGGCTAAAAAGATTCTGATTGCTTCCAATCTAGCCACAGGTGCAAACACTTCATCATAATCAATGCCTTCTTCCTGCACATAGCCTTGCACAACCAGTCTTGCTTTGTTTTTGATAACAATTCCCCTGTCATCTTTCTTGTTTCTGAATACCCACTTTGTGCCAATTGGTTCTGCTCCATTAGGCAGATCTACCAATTCCCAAACTTTCTGCTTGTTAATTTGAAATAACTCTTCCTGCATTGCCTCTACCCAACTGTTATCTTCCAAGGCATCAGTTACCTTCTTGGGTACTTCTTGAGACAAAAATGCATCATGCAAACAAATGTTTGCATTAGCAGATATACTTCTTGTCAACACAGGTGCTGAAGCTTCTCCAATAATATTCCTCACTGGATGATCTCTGTTGATTCTTCTGTCAAGAAACATAGGGAACTCATGGCTTCTTCCATTTGAGGGTATGTTGAGCTGAGGAAGTCTGTTGTCAAACTCAACAACACCAGTTTGTGATACAGGATCTGAACATTCAAATGTATCATGAGAGCCATCCTCTGAAATGTGGGTCAGATGCTCAAAACTGAATTCATTTGATGTATCATCATTTGAATTTTCAGGTTTAGTTGACCCAGAATCAGTGTTCTCAATAGTTTATGAAATTAAGTTTTTCGGTTGAACTTGAGCCGGAGAAATTTCCGTTTGAACTTCGACCGGAACTATGTCATCTTTAATTTGAACTATTTCAGAAGGGTTCATTTCTTTGCCTGGCAAGATAGGTTTGATGCTCATTGAAGAGAAGAAGGTTTGCTTCTTAGTTCCAGCAGTGTTGCTCTTCCAATGTTCATCAACTGACCTATATAAATTCTGTTCCTGCACTAGGGAGCTCACAGGCTTATCAACAGTTATGTTGAAAGCAGTGGTTAGTGCGTCAATATCAAATAACCAAGTGGGTTGAGATTCAAACTTGTTGGTAGATTTTTCATTAAAAAATACATTTATAGTTTCCTCAACAATTTTGGTTCTTTTGTTGTATACTCTGTATGCTTTTGACGCACCTGAGTATCTAACAAAATATCCCTCATCTGCCTTTTCTGCAAATTTGGGCAACAACTCATTGGTTATTAATATTGTAAAAGGACAACCATATGGCTTAAAGAAGTAAATGTTTGGCTTTCTTTTTCTCCAAAGCTCATAGGGTGTCTTGTTTTTGCTTTTGACAATTAAAATCCTGTTTTGGACATAACAGACAGTGTTCACTGCTTCTGCGCAAAATATCACAGGGAGCTTGGAGTCTGCTAACATAGATCTAGCAACTTCAATCAATGTCCTATTTCTCCTTTCAGCAACACCATTTTGCTGTGGAGTTTTAGGAGCACTGAATTGTCTCACAATTCCCTTTTCTCACAAAATGAATTCAGAACATGGTTTTTGAATTCTGTGCCATTATCACATCTGATTGTTTTAACCTTAAGATTAGACTGATTTTCTAAATTTGTCACAAGTGTTTTCAATAATTCAGCAGTTTCATCTTTTGTTTTAAGAAAGAAAACCCAAGTGTATCTAGAAAAATCATCAATTATGACAAAACAATATGACCTTTTCCCTAAGCTCATCACTCTAGTTGGACCAAAGAGACCCATGTGCAATAACTCTAGAGGTTTTGAAATAGAAGACTCAACTTTTGGCTTAAAAGAAGTTCTATGTTGCTTGCCCTTGAGACATGGCACACAGTTTTCAGAACATGTAAATTGCTTGTTAGGAAGACCCTTAACCAAGACAAGATTGACAATTCGATTCATATTCTTATAATTTACATGCCCTAACCTTCTATGCCATAGATCACTCTCATCAATAGAGGCTTTGGATATAAAGTAGACAGTGCCACATGAGGGTGCAGCAACTGACATATCCAAAATGTATAGCCCATCTCTCCTAGGTGCTTTAAGCATAATTAATTCATCAGTAATTTTAACACTAGGTTTGAGGACTATAACCTCTCTCTCATTAAACATCAAATTCAAATTCTTGTCACACATCTGTGAGACACTGAGCAAGTTGAAATTTAATGTATCAACAAAATTAACTCTGTCAAATTTTATCAGTCCATTTGTCACATCACCTTGTGCTGTGATATGGCCTTTTGTGCTTCCAAAGGCAACTGGTCCTCCATTAATTCTTTTTGTTTTTTCTATAATTTGCTTATTCCCTATCATGTGGCAAGTGCATCCACTGTCAACTACCCATAGGCTATTTTGGCCTTTATTTTGCACCTGCACACATCAGAATTGATTAGTTTCTATAGGGGACCCAAGCCTGAGTGGTCTTGGGTCTGCCATAAGCATCATTATACTTGTACTCCTTGAGTACTAAAGTATTTAGAACTGGAGCTTCATTAAGCAGTTCATCAATGTCAAAACTGAAGTTCTCATATTGAGTACTTGTTTGACTAAATCTTTCACCTTTGGTGTTTTCCTTTCAGCAAATTTTCTTTCCCTGTACTCCTTAAATTTTCTTTGCTTGTTGGTTATTTTCTTAGATTTTTCATTACCTTGATTAACCAACTTAGTTCTTTCACGGAGATTTGGAGAATCTTTGAGGAAAGTGTTTGTTTTGGCTTGAACTTTCCCCCTGAAGTAGAGCAGTGTAATTTCCGTTTGAACTAGTAGCATAATTCAATTTCAGGTTTGTTAGACTTTTTGCTTCTTGAAAACTATTTTGCCTTAGAACAGAAAAACTTCCATTTCTATCATTACCAATTAAGACCCTGTTGGATTCAGATCCAAAATGCTTCATTGTGTGGCTTTTCATAGGTGAAATTCTTCCTGTGAGTTTCTTTTGAAAATTAGCCTTTGGTTGCAAAACAGGTTTTGGTTTCAAAAATGGTTTAGTTTTACTCAATGGGTTGAACTGACACACATCAGCTAAGTGACCTTGTTCACCACAGAACATACATTCAACAAGTTTGGTTTCAAAACTTCTGGGAGACTCATGTTTGGTTACTTGGTTGAAAGTGAGTTGACCAAACCTTTGAGTTTGACTTCCCTTTGGTTTCTCAGGTTGTTTCCCTCCGACTTTTGAGTCTTTAGGCTCATAAATATTTGGTGGTGGAATAGCAATTGAAGGTTTCAAAATGTTTGATTGGTCAGCTGATGCAGAAGTGCTTGCATTAGTGACTTCAGTTTTCTTTGACTCAGCAGTGTTTTCAAAACTTGACTGTGATGAAGTGTCATCAACAGTAAGACTAACTTTACATTCTGAATTCAAAGCTTCAATTGGTTTGATTACAGGTGAGTATTCAATTGGTGGTTCAACACTATTATACCCAATACCTGCTTTACCATACATCCCTCCCATCCACAATTTCTCAGCCTTTCTATTTGTTGTTTGAAATTTGTCACAAGTAAACACAACATCTTTTAGTTTGATGTCAAGAACATCAACCGCAGCCTTAGCATCTTTTGTCTCATTTCTTGACTTCTCAAGCTTTGACAGCAAGTCATCAAGCTGTGTTTCAAGAACTGAGTTGGTTTGTTTTAACTGTTCATACTCTTTAGTTAAGTTTTCAATTTTTGAAATGTATGATGATTCAGTTTTCTTAAAACATTCCTTTAACTCATTTAGGTTTGAAACTTCATCAATCAAGTCAGTGTTGTGGTTTCGATACTTTGCCACTTGCTCTATGCAAGCAGGGCTGCATAGGTTTTCTAAGACTTTCTCAGGAATAGAGTTTACCTGATCTGAGATGGAGTCTTGTTTGGCCATCAAAGCATGGTTGATAGGCTCAAACTCAGCAACAAAATCTTCCCATTCAACACATGAGGTTTGATTAGCAACAGCAGCAACCACATTCTGGTGGTTTTGACTTCCGGTTGGCTTTGGTGGGGTGGGGTGATGACCTGAGTTGTTACCAGAGATGTTGGTGTTGTTGTTTCCTCCATGATATTTCACTTGAACATGACCCTGGTTCTGTCCTTCTCTTCTTGGTTGAGAGCACTCCCTTGCAAAGTGACCAAGTTGGTGACAGTTGTAGCATTTCACTTTGCTTTTGTCTAGGCCTATGTGAGCGCCCTTTGCTCCCTTGTAGGTTCTACCAGTTCTTTTGTAAAACCTTTGAGCTCTGACAGACACCATGGCAAGTTGAGTCATAATATCCATTTCTTCCAAATCATCAGCACCTATACACTCAAGATCTTCAGGAATGAAGCCTTGGTAAGAGTCAGTTGCTACGTGAGCATTGTGAGAGTTGTCAAACGTGTTTGAGAAGCTCTCTTGACACCTTGGTGTCTCAGGGAAACTGACGGTAGGTGACAAGTATGATGATGAGTTTGAAGTTCTTTGATTGTGAAAATCGGTAGTTACTAGTGCAGTTGAAAACAACTGAGTTGACTCAGAAGATGAGGTTTGTTTAAGGTTTAGTTCCATTTCATAAGCACTGAGTATGCCATGAAGTTCACTAAGTCTCATCTTTTTCAAATTCTTACATTCCCTGATGCTCACAGTGTAAACTGTCCACACAGGAGGCAAGGAACGAACAAATTTTCTGTTTACATCTACTTGATCTAGTTTTACGTCTACCTTTTGCAGTTCATCAAGTAAGGAAACAAATCTTAAGTACTGGTTTGTCATTGATTCACCAGATTTGAAAGTAAAATTCTCATATTTCTGTTTTAAGACATTTTTCTTGTTTTCTTTTACTTCACTGGTTCCTTCATACATTTCACTTAAGGCATTCCACAGGTCAAATGCAGTTTTGTATCCTTTAAACCCACTTAAAATGGAGTTAGGAAGTGCAGCCTGTAGAGTCCAATATGCCTTATGGTCAAATTCAACAGCAATATGATCAGATTCAACATATTTGTCTAACGGTTTTGGAATTTTGACTTCAGCGTCATCAGCATATGAAACCATGGGTGAGTAAGGTCCTTCAGTAAAAGATTTCCAAATACGACGGTCTAATATCCTAACAAAACCTTCCATCCTGAGTTTCCAGGTACCAAAGTCATCAGGAGTGAACATTGGCGGTTTGTTGGCACTACCGTTTGGACAACTTAAACTGAAATCACTCATTTTTGTAAAACTTTAGAAAGATAAAACAACAAGGCTTGTAGACTAAGCACTGAAAGTCTTCAAAGTGAGAGCCAAGGCTCTGATACCACTTGTGGGATCGGTGTTAAACTAATTAACTTAACAAGAAACCCTTCTACTTGCAAATATAACCCTGTGGAATTAAGTTATATTTCACTTTACTTAAGCTTATGTTAGTTCTCTTGCATGTATGTGAGTGCTTGATTGCATAAAGATAGTAACAACGAAGTAACAAATACTCGACACTATTTGCATTAACTCAAAGCTACACTATTACAAGTTGTTCGAGAACTGTGTGTAAACCATGAGCTAACTAAGCTATATATAGTGCTAATGAGATCAATGACAGCCATTGATCTCATGCGATCTAATCTAGACCGTAAAATATAAAGTCAAATACAGACTACCAAAAGCATAAACATCGACAATTGGAATATCTTGCGTCTAAACAGCAACATACTACTTTAGGAGAGTGGCTTGAACAGATTTAGAAGCAACCGAGAAGCTTTTGCAGGATTGGACTTGCTAAAAAGACATCTCAGGAAAAGTCCGGTTGAACTCATTATTTGGTGGATAATCGAGTTCACCCGGAATATTCGCTAAATGACAAATCTGCTTCTTTCCGCTTGAACTGCCGGTTCCGCTTGAAGTTGAGAATTCCGCTTCAACTTCAACTTCAGCCGGAACTTAACAAAATTAGCTTTCAGCCGGAAATCTTCTAAGCGTAATATTCCTTACAAGTTTGGCTTAAGTCTTGACAACGGTTCCAGTTTGTGATGTTTTTATTTCATATAGGCAATTGTTTAAATATGTCATATAAACGTTCGACACAAATTCCGGATAAAATATAAAATATATTTTATATTTATTTTTCTTGTTATTGAAGTTCCATGATTAATACATGAAATCTTTATGTTTTTAATGGATATACGCTTTTAGTACAAATGCGGGACCCGGTTTACATCATCAGTTAATGGCCAGACACAGTAATTTAACAGTTTAACAGTAATCAGATCAGATAAAGCATAATTAGTACTTAATTAAAAGTCAAAGTATGCAGTTTGACCCGAATTTTCGGATGAGGTGTCACATTCCCCCCCAGTTAGAATAATTTCGTCACGAAAATCAGTTCTTGATTACTGGTCGACTGCGACGTTTCCAAAAAGACGAGGGTACTTTCGACGCATTTGATCCTCGCGTTCTCAAGTGTACTCTGGACCTCGTCGAGAGTTCCATCGCACATTGACAATGGGAATGCGGCTATGCTTCAGTCTCTTAAGTTCTCGGTCCAGTATCTTGACAGGTTCCTCGATAAAGTGAAGCATTTCTTCAACTTGAATTTCATCAAGTGGGATGACAAGCGTTTCATCAGACAAGCATTTCTTAAGATTACTAACATGAAAAACATTATGCACACTCCTTAGCTCTGCGGGTAGACGTAGGCGGTAAGCTACGGGACCGATTGTTTTAGTGATTTCAAATGGACCAATGTAACGAGGGTTAAGCTTTCCTCGTTTGCCGAACTGGATGACATCTTTCCAAGATGACACTTTCAACAAGACGTGATCACCCTTTTCAATGGACAAGGGTTTGCGACGGTTATCGGCGTAGCTCTTTTGTCTATTCCTAGCAGCCTTTAGTCGGTCACAGACTTGATATACCTTCTCAGTTGTTTCAAAGATCAGTTCGGGACCAGTCAGTTGACAGTCACGAATCGCAGTCCAGCAAAGCAGAGATCTGCACTTTCTTTCGTAAAGTGCTTCGAATAGAGCGACTTGGATGCTAGTGTGATAACTGTTGTTATAGGAGAATTCAGCAAGTGGGAGATGTTCATCCCAATTCAGCAAGTGGGATCGTTCGCTCGCTTTGTCCGCCGGTTTGGGGATGGTACGCGGTACTCATGTCAAGCCGAGTATCCAACGCTTTTTGGAGGGACTTCCAAAAGTCCGCAGTGAAACGGCTATCGCGATCGGATATGATAGATATAGGCACACCGTGACGAGAGACGACTTCCTTCATATAAATCTTAGTCCATCTTTCCATACTATCGGTTTCCTTAATCGGGAAGAAATATGCGGATTTCGTTAGTCAATCCACTATTACCCAGATAGCGTTACAATCTGATCTAGCTTTAGGCAGCTTGGTGATAAAGTCCATAGATATTTCTTCCCATTTCCATTGCGGAATGACCAGTTGTGTCAGTAGTACGGATGGTTTCTATTATTCGGCTTTGACCTTCGAACAGGTCAAGCATTTACCGACGTAGTTAGCTACCTAGGCTTTCATGTTCGGCCACCAGAAGTGATCCCGCAGTCCATGATACTTTTGTCCGATCCTGGGTGGATGGCATGACAACCGTCAGTTTAACCGTTAACGTTTTCCGTTAGTTCCGTTAGCTAACACGGTTAACTATTTTAGTTAGTTCCGTTAGCTCCGTTAGCAAACCCGTAGCCCGTTATGTTAATGTTTATATAAAAATATATTACTAATTAATTTAGTAATTTAATTCATGACTTTATGTGTTTCCTAAAAAAAAAAGTTGCATTTTATATGAAAACGGGTTTCGTACGCGATTTAAGTTTTATGTGCGTACACGGTAACGAGACTTTTCCCGACTAAATATTTCATGTTAAATAAGTTATAAACGGTTGGAAACATTCCTAGTATTTAATTTCCAAGTTTTGGGTTTAAAACCTCACCTATTACTTGTTTTGAGTCATTTATGT